>JANHFX010014822.1:47044-58016 GCA_027560015.1 Chloroceryle amazona | reverse complement strand
GGTGGAACTTGCTGTGTTCCCCTTGCTACCATCACCTCTTGTCCTGTCCCAGGGCACCACTGACAAGAGCCTGGCCCAGGCTGCCCAGAGCAGTGGTGTAGTCTTCCAACCCCAACCATTCTATGATCCTGCGAAGGGAACAGTCTGAGAAGCATTCCACCCTGTAACTTCTAGATGATAGCTACACAGCACATCTTTTCATTCCCATTCGTAGATCTGTGAATAGTGCTCTCTAGAAGTCTTCTACACAATTCCAGAGCTGCAATGAAGATGGAATGAGGAGGGTTTGTACTTAGAGGTTTAGAGCTTCAGCTTTAGTTGGGGAACTCTCCTTTTTTTTTTCCCTTTCACTCATCTATATCATGCTGCCTTGGAGTCTCATGAAATCTAACAGAGAGAAAAAATAATCCAAGCCTTTAAAGCACTGTCACTGCTGAGATCACAAAGGATTCTTCTAAACTGTTGTTTTTTGAAAGATCATTTTTCTCCTCTTGGACATACACTCTTTGTTACTGCTGCTAAAAGTTCCCCTAAGAGTAAGAACATCCTTCCAGACTAGCTAAAACTATCTGCGTTCAAAGCACAGCATGATCTGAATCTGTAACATCAAAACTTTGCAGAGCTACTGAAATTCATGTTCTAGAAGATGTAGCTTGATATTCTTTACTCCATCATTTGGAAAAGGAACCAGTTTTGAGACGTTAATGAAAAATACATTAGACAAGTGTAACCCAGGTTGCTTTCTAAGTCAGGAGGCTCTCACATTACCTAACAATTCAGAAGGAACTTTTCCTTATAAGCATAAAACATCCACTCCAAAGCTCTGCATACACTGTGTGCAAAACTAGCTACCTCCTTTTGGGGGGCTTATTTCCCTGGGCTTCTTGATGGGGAACAAGCAACCCACGTACAATATGATAACTGAAATCAGCATAATGCATAATCTTGGGCGACTTCAGCTGTTTCAAGTCAGCAAGAAACTTTCTAGCTCCCCCAGTTGATGGTGCATTACAGAAGGGTCAATACTTCCAAAATATTTTTTAACAATAGAATTATTACAGCATCCAAGTATTGGCTTGGGTTTCTAAATAGAATTGGTGTCTCCAGAAAAGTCAGTTTCTCTTTGAACAAATTTCAAGAGCAAAATATAAACCAATGTTTTAGAAGAGTAAAGCTGACAAAGTCCAGATTCAGTCCAGATGGTGAGGGGGTTTGGGTTTCTCTTGCAGTAAATCCATCTTTCATTTCATAATTTGAAAACCTAGGAAATCCTACATAAACAAACTGTTCAGAGACCTCGTATAAATGGCTTGTCTGAGGGGTTCTAGCAGCTGTTTTATGGGACTGATGGGGGTGAAGTGGAAAAATATAATAAAAAAGCATTCAAGGATATGAGTTACAGGGCTCAAGTCTTCAAAAAAATCATGCTGCTTATTTCCCGTAGCTGGTGGTGATTTAGTTTGAAAGCCTGATGGCCAAGGAGACAGAAAAAGAAGTAGAATCACTCTGACACTCTGAATTCATCCAGACGTAGCACTGTCAGATGTGGTCTTTCCATTGACACTGATACTGAATCAATTCACACTGAAATTGTCTCTTGCTCTCTCTTCTCCGTCACCCAATACCACACGTGATGTCCTACCACACACCTTTTCCTGCACTCTTGAGCTTGGTCACAAGGTGAAACCAAGGTCTCATTGAAGATTACTGCCACTGCTCTCTTCACCCTTGCTAGAACTTCTGCTCCAGTGAGACACAGTAATTCCAACACCGCTACCACCGCCTGAGTCAAGAAATAAAACTCCCACAAAGGGAATTCACAAGCTCATGAGGTGCAGTAATGATCCCTAATGTATTTTCAGGCAACTAAATAAGTGGATTCCTGAGAGGTCACGTCAGAGAAAAACATCTAATTTGGTTCGTGGTACTTTTCAAAGTAGTTCAGCAGGCTTCCAAACACTCTCCTTACACGACAGGCAGAGGCAGGATCTGAACAATTATGATTTTATCAGTGTTGCTGTTCGGTTCTCAGAGAAGACTCCACATCTGAACAGTGTTGAAAGCCTCTTTTATTATCCTCCCACAGAGTGAATTATTTCCCAAGAACACTAAAATTCATTCGTATCCCATCATGTTTTAAGTTACTCTTGAGTTCAATTCTTGAAGAACTGAAACCCTGTCTAAAATTATTTCCACGGAGGAGTTCTGATTTCCTAAAGCAACTTTTCCAATTTCATACAAAACTAAAGTCATGCAGGATGGAGTAAAAAGATTAAAAAAAAAAATCTTTGAATTCACTTGACCTTTCCTAGAACAGCACTAATCACTTCCACTTTTCAAACAATATTGTATTTAGAGAGTATATTTTTTCCCTTTTTGCTGCAGATCACTGTTGAAATTCCATCAGAACATAAGAAAACACATTTTTTTCAGCAGTAGCTGTCGAACACCAGAACAGCTTGTGGAGTCTCCATCTGTGACTATACTAAAAACCCAGCTGGACACAGTCCTGAGCAACCTGTTCTAGTTGGCCATTGGTGCTTGGGTGGGACTAGATGATTTCAAGAGGTTCCTTACAGCCTCAGTCATCCTGTGATTCTGTGATTACATGTGAAATAGAAAAGGCAAGGTTCTTCATCCATCAGGACAGAATATAGAATAAAAAATTGGAATTCATAGAGTGAACAACCAGAGGTTCCTGGAATGCATTCATGGTAACTTCCTTCTCCAGGTGACAGAGGACCCAGCAAGGAGAGGTGCTATGCTGCACCTTGTTCTCACCAAAAAGCTTTGGCTTCCTCAGGGATCTGCTTAGTATAGAATCATGGGATAAAGCACAAGGGGGAAGAGGGATCCAACAAAGCTGGTTACTATCAAAGTATCACCATCTCCCAGCTCAGGACAGATGCATCTGGACAAAGAGGAAGTCAGGCAAAACCACCAGCAGACCTTCATGAATGAACAAGAACTCCTGGACAAACTCAGGCACAAGAAGGAAGCCGATGGGGGGTGGAAGCAAGGACAAGTAGCCTGGGAGGAATACAGAGAAATTGTCTGAGCAGCCAGAGATCAGCTTAGGAAAGCTAAAGCCCTGGTAGAATTAAATCTGGCCAGGGACATCGAGGACAACATGAAAAGCTTCTGTGGGTACATCACTGATAAAGGTCAGCTGTGGGAAATGTTTTTTTCTCTGTGAAGAAACGGGAGACCAGTTTGCCCAGGATATGGAGAAGGCTGACATTTTTGACTCAGTTTTCATTGGGAAATGCTCTGACCACACCAACCAAGTCACAGAAGGCAAAGGCAAGGACTGGGAGAATGAAGAACTGCTCATTGCAGGAGAAAATGGACAGCAGGTCAAGGGAGGGGATTCTCCCCCTCTGCTCCACTCTGGTGAGACCTCACCTGGAGTCTGTGTCCAGTTCTGGAGCCCCTGTTACAAGAGGGACATGGATGTGCTGGAAGGTGTCCAGAGCAGGGCCACAAGGATGATCAGAGGGCTGGAGCACCTCTCCTGTGAGGACAGACTGAGAGAGTTGGGGTTGTTCAGTCTGGAGAAGGGAAGGCTCCAAGGAGACCTTATTGTGGCCTTCCAGTATCTGAAGGGGGCTACAGGAAAGCTGGGGTGAGGCTGTGGGGCAGTGATAGGACTGGAGGGAATGGATTCAAACTAGAGAGAGGTCGATTCAGGGCAGACATTGGGAAGAATTTCTTCACTGTGAGGGTGGGGAGGCACTGGAACAGGGTGCCCAGAGAGGTGGGGGAAGCCCCATCCTTGGAGGTTTTTAATGCCAGGCTGGATGGGGCTCTGAGCACCCTGCTCTAGTGGGAGGTGTCCCTGCCACTGGCAGGGGTCTGGAACTGGATGATCTCTAAGCTCCCTTCCAACCCTCACAATTCTATGATTCTTCTTAACACCTATTTCATTAAACTTGAAGGTTCCACATCCAATCGTCCAAGCCAAACTGTTGCTAAATGAAGGTCCAACACTGCCCTGACACCTCATGCAGACTTACACCAAGCTGAGTGAGGCAGAAACTTGTGTTGAGACTGCATTAGGAGCCTTTGTCAAGGACACAAAGTGCTTTTACTGAGCATAACCATACATTTCACCCCCTCCCCCTTAAAATAATCTCACACTCAAGTTTCTCCTTGGGAAGACAAAAAGGCAAGGAAAGAATAAAACAGTGTCAGATGGTAGATCATATTGCCATCACTTTCCTGCAAGCATCTCAAGATTTTTTTTGGCAACAGGTGCACTGCAGTGCTATAAATAGAACTTAACCATGCACCGTCTAGAGAATTCTGCAAGAGGCAGGTGATGCATTTACCCGGGGAGAGAACTCTTACTGACATCTTTGTTAGCAACAGTTAACGGGGGGAGGAGGATTTGAAATCTTTTTTGGCTAAACTCTACGGACTTCAGGTTAAGTGGAAGCATTAGCCAAATGAAAATCATTTCATACTGAAATGTTGTTGCTAAATACCTCCCCTTCTCAAAACAAATACACGTTTGTTTTATAAATTCTGGGAAAAAAAAATGCTGGGAAAAGGAAAATATTCCCAGATGGACTTAACATGTTGACAAAACAGTCAACTTTCATTTACATTTCCAGTCTTAAAAGATTGTACAAGTGTGATTTGCTGCTAAGCATCCTCTGTTACCTATAGGGGGCTGGAGAAAAAAAGAAATGAGATTGCAGTTGAGAAGGAAATAGACTGGCTACCAGGGAACCTCATTCCATCTTCCCTCACACTTCCTCTACTAGGGTGGATTATGATGTGTATGAACCTGGTAACAAGAAGCTGCAATGGAAAACTACTTCATTATATTTTCCTTAATAGATGATGACCAAAAAAATAAATAACAAGGAAGGTTGGATCATGTAAGATCCTCTTATGGTCCACTTTTGCTCCACAATTATCTAACAGCTTTACTAGCTGTACAAAAGATACATGCCCTCCTCTCTGCCAAAAAATAATAAATGAAAAAGTCAAGTGACGTCAAGCTGGGAGTGGCTTTAAACAGCTAAAGGACAAAATGAGAATTCAGAATGAACTTGAAAAGTGGAGAATGTGCTGGAGGCAAGCGAGATGCAATGTGATAGAAGATATGTAAATTTCTGGATGTAGGTCACTGTCATCAGCTACACAAACAGGAAGGGTTAGTAAAAAATCCTTCTACTCTATGTGACAGTGGTAAGGTCTCACCTAGAAAACTCTTTTGAGACTTATTTTCAAGCACGAAACCAAAAGAGGCACAGACTGTCAAGAAAGTTCAAAGGGAACGTAGAATCCGATCACAGAAACTGAAGATGTAAAGTTTACTAGGACAGACCAAACGAGCTGTGGAATGGGAGACGTTAATTTGAAGAGGAAGACACTCAACACAACCTCATAGCTTTCAAATATTTAAAAGGCTGATACAATCCTTTCTCCACACCTGCAATGCCCAAGACAGCAAGAGATATTGGAGTTCCTGAGAGTGGGTTGATAACGAAGTGCTGAAGTCAGAGAGGCTGGAGGATCTCCACCCTTGCATGTTCAATAACAAATATTGATATGATAAGCAGCAAGAGGGAACAGATCTCTGATTGCCAGCCAAACTGGACTTCTGATCTTCTGGGCTAGCACTGAAGAGGTTTACCAGACTGTTGAGCTTGAGAGAGAAGCAAAAGGACAAAGGAAAGCTATGGGGAAATTTCTCACAAGGAGCCTCCCGCTCCACAGAGCTGCATTTTTGGCCTTCAACAACGCTGACCGTGCCTTCCCCAATGCAGGTCTGCACTCACTGTCATTAAACAGCATCTCCCAAAAGCTCCCATGCCCACGTTCACTACTTTAGACTACACACTAATGCACCATCTTTTCTAAATGCATTTGATTTGTGGATGGAAAAGCAAGATCTACATCCGAGGTGTCCTTGAGCTAAGTTCTCCCACACCAAGGCAACTCTTCCCATCTCCATCTGATGACCCTTACCATTCTTTTGCTGGCCATTCTGCAGTTCAGAGCCAGGCTGTCAGATGGAGATGACAAGAGGGTACGCCGAATACAGTTTCTAGGACAGGCATGGTAGAATTTGGTTTCTTAACTCATTCTTGCTAAGATGCTTCCAGGTAGCCCCAGCAGCTCCCTGCAGCCCTGTGAGATGCATAAGGAAGCACTGTCAGACTAGAACAATTTCAACAAACTGGAGAAAGAGAGGAAAGTAATTTCTCCTTGGACAGGGAGACAGCTTCGGAGATGGGGTTTCCACGAAGCAACCTCACTTCAACCCGACCGACCATGATCTCTCCTTAAAGCCAGTTTCTGTACTGAAGTTTTCAATTGCTGTCTGCATTCAGGTCTTTTTGTGTGTGCTTGTACACTAAAGGATTCAAAACATGCACATTGTACTTAATTAATTTAACCTTCATTACTTGTCAAACCAGATTCACCATCCTTCTCGGTCTGAAGTAGCTGCAGTGCTCCAATACTGCATTAAGAGATGGAAACACAAAGGAGGGAAATAATAACTCTCTCATGCTGGCTGGTGGTTGCTGGCTTTTGGTTTGGTTGGGTTTTTATTGTTGTTATTTCGTAGATTATATTCTCAAGCATATTTCTCAAACAGAGCAACTTGGACTATTGCATTTTTAAAGGACTTCATAAAAAGCAGCTGATGTGTCACTCAGGACTACATTTGTCTACTGCTTGTTCCTCACCTAAAATAATATCCTGCTTTATTACGTTTCGATGTCAAAATAATTTAGTCCCCTTGCTAGGACAATTAAGGGATGGCAACTTCAAAACTAAACTAGAATAATGACAGCGACAGTCTCTAAGGAGCAAGGAGAACAAGTGGCAACACCACTTGGAAAAAAAAACAAAGTGAAAAATGATCCAACATATGTAAAAAAACCAGAGCATTCAAGAACTGACCTGCGAGTGGCAGTCATTTCTGTTCAGCAAGTCTTTAAGGTGATTCCACCAGCATCACCAGAATTACAGGCACTCTTGCTAATTTTTTCCTGGCTAATTCACTCTGCACCAGCAGAATCTGTACAATTCCAAGCTCAGCAGGCAGGGCTGGTTCAGGATGAGTGGAGGCTCTTTTTTGGTTTAATTCAGGCAAAAAAAAAATAAAAAAGATCTCTCTTGGGTGCTTGAACAAGAAAAAAAAAACCAAACAGCAAACTATTTTTTTAGTTCCTTCTGTAGACATTTTTACACCACCACTACTTGCAAATAATTTTTCATTATTTTAATTGTTAGCTAATACAGGGAGATTTCCCTCAGCAGCTTTATGTGCCCATCAAAAGTGTTATGCACACTCAGTACTGAAAAAGCCTTCAGTCTTTTTTCCCATTCTCATCTACAACCAAGCAGAAAGCCCACAAGATAGCCACTGTTTGTAAATATTTCATAAATACTGGAGGAGAAGGTCCCAAGAATAATTACTTCAAATTATATTTTGCTACATCATAGATATCTTCATTGGTCGCAGCACTGAATAGCAAACTATTCTAAAAGGAAGGCTAAAGCATTGAATATTTATATTTGCATGGGATTTGCATGAGGAACAAACGCGTCTTACGAGCAACGCGCTGAGATAAGACACAAACAGAAGTCTGAGGATCAGCAAGCAGCACAAATGACTTTTGGGTTACAGCTTTTCAGACTCTTGCCAAACTTACCCTAAAACCAATTATTGCTCTTGTAATGTCTTTCTAAATTGTAAGAGTTTTGCTACTGCTTTCAATTGGAGTCAAGTCAGGATTCGAGCAGCGTAGCAACAATTTAAAAGATCGGTCTCCCTTGGAAAAAAAATGTATCAGGACTGAAAAGTTGGAACATAAAGCACCTTTTGTTCAAGAATTCTACTGCATTCAGAAGTGCTGGAGCCCTGGGACACTGGCGAGTTCACCCTGACCTCACTTACAGGAGATAAATGCTATGGAATCCTTATGGAAAATATTTTTTATATATTCATGGACAAAGCCAAAAAAATCAGGAGACCTGAAGCCCCTTTCAAGTCTCAATGGTGAAGAGATTTAAGCCCCATTTGGATGAGGCCTAGAATAACCTGATCGAGTGAAAGATGCCCCTGTCCATGACAGGGGGAGCTGGACTGGATGATCTTTGAATTTCCTTTGCAACCCATTCTGTAATTCTATGAAAGAAAGAAAAAAAAACAGAAAGAAAATAACCTCTTAGTCAAGATGAAGAGTGGTAGTCTGGGATATGCTGGAATTAAGCACATGATTAAAGAATAATAATATTTAAAGCAAATTATTCTATAAAAAAGCATATAAAAGGGAACTTTTCCAGTATCCACTGTATCCTGGTAATAAAACTATAGATAATGATTCATCTGTAGATAAAAATGACAACTGCAAACATGAATCTATTTTCATGGAAGAGCTACAACTCAACTTCATTTTGTGCCTCCTGCAAATTACTGTTCTAAAGCCTGGTCGAGAGGTTCAGAGACAGTTTTCTTGTATCTTTTTCAGTTAGTTAATCTTCCCATGTTCTCCCTGAAAAAGCCATCGGATCTGGGAAGGGTTTAGCACAAGTGTTACTTCCAACCTCAACAAGAAGGTGGCTTCCTGCTCTCCCGCAATGAAATGCTTTGGATTTGACTAATTAAAGCTTTGGTTTTGTTGCTGTTCAACAAAAGATAAAACTCTGAGGCTCTGTTTCATTAAAAGAAAAATCCTAGAATTTTGTTAATCTGCGGCAATCTTCCCTCTTCCCCCAGTTGAACTGATTTAGAAGCTAACCAGTCAATTATTCACATTCCCAAAGGGCAAATGCAGTTATCAATATTTCTTAAAAAGGCTGAGAAACCACATCTACTAATTAATTAGCACGTAGCTCCCATTAAAATGGGTGGACTTGTCATTAAGTCATTAAATTCCCTGCCTACTCGCGGTGATTAAACTCCACACCACCAAAGCCTGGCAGGATATTGCCTGCGTACATCAAGGTGCTATTGCATGAGTGGTGAGTAAGAAAAATCATTGACTGAAGTCTGAATTGAACTGACCACGCTGCCAGCTTCCCTTGCAAGTGATTGGGGGGGACAAGTTACCAATTTAAATTAAAATCTCAGGTTATCATTACCAGAACAACAGAAATTGATTGCACCCTCTCTTGATTACAATCCTGAGAGGATTAGAAGCTCTTGAAGGTTTGTAATGAACGAGTGGTGCGTCTACACATCTGTCAATCTGCCACAATAGCAGAACTCCTACTGAGGAGAAGGAACTCATGAAGGATTTTTCCTAACTGGATCATACACCTAGATCCAGAAAGAGGATATTATAATCAGTAACAAGACAAAAATGAAACAAACAGACAAACACCAAACACACACACGCAAAAAACACAAATAAACCCCCCCAAAACAACAAACAATAAAACAAAATGAAAAAAACCCCAATAATTTTTAATATTAATTGTAACTAATTACAAATCAAAGACCAAAAAGCACAAGATTATTAATGCTTTTCCATGACCAGTTTTTAACTAAGCAGTATTATAAAATGCACTTTTATTTTGGCAATAAATATCCAGCTTTAATTATTAATAACCTCAATACTGCTCCAATTTTTGTGCCACGTTTTATTAGTTCCTTTGTTTTCCACTCTTATGGCTGAGCTAATCACACTGTCCTATGCAGAGGACTGTGATAAAAGTTAATTAATAATCACTTACTGTGTAGAGATGATGACTAGCATCACTAGCTCACACTTTGAGGGAGGAAGAAGCTTTTATTGGCTTCTCCTTGCTGAAAACCAGCAGCGCCACACTGCAAGTCATCTACGGGCCAGATGGTGGAGCAGGGAAGTTTGAAAGAACTCAACCTTCCCTCCAACATAAATTTCTTTGTGTGCTGAAGTGAAAAGATGCAGCCTGAGCATCTTTTTGATGGTCGTGGCAATTGATAGAGATATTCATTTGCTATAGGTGGTTTGAACCCACGCTTCAGAGGAAGAAAGGGAGAAGCATCCCTGGAATGTTTCTAACGCATCAGAAACAAGATCTCCAGAGAGACACACGCAGGTCAAGCATCACACAACGTTTCACGAGCTCGCTCTTTGTGTAGTAAAGAGCCTACTGCTAGGTCATGTCAGCTGCCCAGACAGTTTTCATCAGCAACTGCAAGCAATCTTCCTGACCTGAAGAGCAAAGCCGTGACAGATTCCCTCTTTTCTGCCAGCAGAGCAAGGATCTGTGACTGCAGATGTAATGGTGCCTTAGAAGTTGTGTGTTTGTCTCTTAAGAACTGCTCAGCTGATACATTCTGCCAGTTTTTTCCGCTACTAAGGTGACTTCAGAAGGATTCTGCTAAAAATCAGACAGGTCTTTTTGAATTCCATAGTGTCCCTAGGACCAGTAAACCTGAAATGATGATACATGGAGTATGATTTTGCCATGGCACGATTCCATTGCAGCGAGTGTCCAAGTATGTAAGGTTAACACGTGCAGGTGAAGGACAAACTATATGAGGACTACAGCAGAAGAGAGACATCTTGGTAAAGGTTAGGAAAGGTCAATCTGGAACTCAGGTAAGAAGCCTCTAACATATTACAGAATCACAGAATGATAGGAGCTGGAAAGGACCTCTGGAGTTCATCAAGTCCAACACCCCTGACAAGGCAGGTTCACCTAGAGAAGGTCACACAGGATTGTGTCCAGGCAGGTTTTTAATATCTCCAGAGCAGGAGACTCCACCAGCTCTCTGGGCAGCCTGGCACAGGCTCCGTCACCCTCACAGGGAAGAAATTTCTCCTCCTGTTGAGGTGGAACTTTCCTTTGTTCCAGCTGGTGCCTTGTCCCTTGTCCTATCCCAGGGCACCACTGACAAGAGCCTGGCCCCTTCTCCTTGACCCCCACCCTGCAGGGATTTGGAACCATTGCTCAGCTCCCCTCTCAGGCTTCTCCTCTCCAGGCTAAACAGCCCCAGGGCTCTCAGCCTTTC
>JANHFX010014822.1:35097-46944 GCA_027560015.1 Chloroceryle amazona | reverse complement strand
CATCCTCAGAGCCTCCCTTGGACTCTCTCCAGTATTTCCCTGTCCCTCTTGAACTGGGGAGTCCAGAACTGGACACAATACTCCAGATGTGATCTCACCAAGGCAGAGTAGAGGCTGGAGAACCTCCCTCAACCTGCCGGACACATTCTTCTTGATGCACCTCGGGATACCATTGGCCTTCTTGACCATAAGGGCACATTGCTGGCCCATGGTCATCCTGATGTCCACCAGGACTCCCAGGTTTTTTTCCCTCAGAGCTGCTTTCCAGCAGGTCAGCCCCTCGCTTGTACTGCTACACAGGGTTATTCCTCCCTAAGTACAGGACCCTACTCTTGCCCTCGTTGAAGGGCAATATTACATTCCTGTAGGTCAGATGACTGTCAGAGCCTCAAAAAGAACAGTAACCAAATTAAAAACCAAAAGTCTAGTACAATCCTGGGCAATTGGTACATTCTCTATTGACCTCCAGTGGTAAAAGAAAGCATCTGGAGGGTTTTTTTTCTGAATCATAAGGGCACAGACATTGCATGTCTGTTTAATGGTCAAAACTGGAGATTTGGAACATTGTCTTCTTGCAAGCAGCAGCCATTTAGGAGGAGAGGAAAAACAAATCAACGAAGCACAGTCTCTGGAGCTCAAAAATTTTCAAGTCAGGCTATTTCAAGATCTCCAAATACCCAAGCTCCTAAAACTAGATTTGTTTCTTAAACTACTTTCCTTCACTTTTAGCTGTCATTGATGCTGCCGGATACATCACTTACTAATATTAAATGCAAATGTTCCAAAGCTACAATTACACCCAGAGAACAGATGAAGTTTGGAGGAAATCTTGTTAACTAGCAAACGTGAACAGTCAGCATTGATCAAAATACGATTAGATGCATTCTGCAGGAACATTCCCAAATTAAAGCAGGACTTTCTTAGTTTTCTCCATAAACAGGCCCAACAGTTTTAAAAGCTTCTGTAGATTTTGATCCTAGATTTGCATTTTGAGCTTCAAACCTGACCCTATTTTGAATCTCAGTTTTTAACTCGCTTATAGGTTCTCTCTGTTGGTTCTTGCTCCTGACATTTGCCACAGATACTCAGTCTTCTGCCAAACCAAACAGGACCTTAAATACATCAGTGAAGAATGGCAGTTGGCAAAAATTGCTTCAAAGTTGACCTTCATTAAACACATTTAAATGACACTAGTAGATGATCTCATACTGGGAGTGAAAAAGCAGCACTACCCTTCTCCACCCCATTCCAAACATATTGTTTCTTTCTAATTTATTTCAGCTTGTGACAATAAAAAGAAACCTGAAGAAATAACTCTTCTTTCAGATGGAGGCATCTATCAGAAAAAGGAGGTGGCACTGAAAATGAAATGAGGGGACACAACCCTTGCTAAGTTTATTACTTAAATACACAGACAGAAATAGGCTGAGGTAGGAGGGGTTGGGTTGGGTTTGGTTTTACCAGATCAACAGGGCTCAAATATTTTTCTCTGTGGAAAAAAAAAATTAGTTCCTTATTTATGTCAGAGGTTTGATAAATCATCTGTAGGTAGAGCTTAATGGATGTTTGTATAAATCATTTGCAATTCTTTCTTTGAGCTCCTTTGCAGCTATTTAGAATCTGAAGGTTAGAAAAATTTGGAGCTCATAACCCCAATACAGAAAGATATTGTTGTTGCAAATATTAGCAATTGTCTCGTTTTATTTTACAGATTGATGTCAGCTGGAAAGCCAAAAGCAATTAATCCCTAATTTAATGACAAAAGTTTGGGGTTTAACTGAAGATGGTATTTCAGAAGTTATTATTTTAATTACTATACCCTACCAGCTCAATTTCAGCTACCTACAGAAAGAGGATGCATATTTAACACGGGAAGAGACAGAGCCTAAGAATTACACAGAGAAAAACAAAAGTTTCTCAGCATATTTCTACAGACCAACTTTAGAAAGGTCACTGCTGTGCAAAGGTGCACAAGGATTTCAAAAGTGCATCTCTTCCAACTCTGCAAATTCAGGGGTTTCCCCTCAGTGACACCAAGTCATTGGCAGCATCACCGTGCAAGGAAGGCTGTTAATCTCCAGCTTGATGTCACACAAAAGTAACTTGCTAATCCCCTCGGACGTGCTGCTGAAAAAACCCAGTACGCTGACTGTATTTCCCACTGGGAACATGGGATTGTACTGGCAGATTCCTACTTCTCAGCTCCTCAGATTTTACTGTTGTGTTTGAATAAGTCTGTGTCGTGCTGGTTTCTGCTCTCTTAAAGCAAACCTTACCCTAGCAGAAAAGGAATAGGAAATACCCCTTAAGCCTTCACACAGTAACATTTTGAGCTAATACATCTCTCCCACACCAAATTTGCACTGAATATGGTAAGTATCTAGCAACTAGCCTTAAAGAAAAGCCCATTTCCTGAAAAAATCCCTCCACTCTACCACATTTCCCATGGAAACTGGTGCTGATGAGCATAGAGGGGCACAGCTGACATTTGAAGGTGTGATTTTTCACCAAAGCACAGGAGTGTTCTGGGACTGTCTTGCCAAGGTAGGCAAGAGGTTTGGGATAAAAACTGAAAGGGAAAGAGGAAGGGGAGAAAATGAGGTGCAGTTTGGTGGCCTCTCTATAATAAATGTGAAAATTTTGAGGTGCCATCACATTTTCCTTTTTAAATTTTCAGGCAAACACGACGACACAGAGCCTTTCATATACTTGGCACACGTGCAGGTAAAAATCTTTGCCAGAAATGTGAAAGCAACCACTTTGTGCTATAAGCAGCACACGAATGGCTTCAAATTAGGCAAAAGAACAGAGCATGTGTGTCAATCCTTGTCTCAGTTTCTCTCGTGGTCTTTTGGAACATGTTAAGATGTAGTTGACATGTTTCCATCGGTCAAGGTCGCCGCCTTTGGTCTCTTTTCTGCTACTGGATTGGTTTCTCTCTCATCCCTTCCTTAGTCTCCACTTTGGCCAAGCTGTCACTCAATTTCCTTTAACAGTGATTGTTACCATAGTCAAAGCTTCCCCTAAGTGGGCTGTGCAACCTCTTCACTGCCCTGTTCTTCTTTGGCTTGGTTCTTGGGAAACTATTGGTTGCCTGATAATAAAATCAAGTGTAAATCTGGGAGCTTGGGAATGCTTCCAAGCTTCTGGTATGAGCATATATCCTACCTACACCCTCAACAGAGCAGGACTTAAGCAAATAATAGTCCTTTGTCTAAATCCTGGTGTCTTCTGAGAAGGAACCTGTCCACCCAGGATGGGGAGGAGTCATAACTTGCATTGACCAAGTCTTTACAGCACATAGCCACAGCTTGGCTTAGAAACCACCTCAGCTGAACAGATGGCATCCCAGTTCAGACACCCTCATTACCTTTAGAGAGTCATTAAGAATTACCATCTCTGACAAGTTCTCTATCTTCTTTCCAACAGGATAGAAAGTACGTGATGAATTCTCTGGTGGCTGAACAAGAGAACAGTAAAAAGATTCAACAGCTTCACATCCTGAACTGCACTGAATAAATTGGGTGGAATACTTTCCCCAAGTCACTCATAGGGTTGGATGGATTTGAACCAGAATTCCCAGCTTCTGTAAAGAAAATATGCTGGTATATTCTCTTCTCCCAAGTCTGCACTCAAGTGTAGCCTTAAGCCAGCAGAAATAGCTGCAGACCATGAAAAGAGGAGGATTAACCCTCTGTAAAACTTTACAGCAGGGAAACCATGAACTACAGGTGAATTACTGATTCTCCAGTGGTTTCTTGGTGTTCTACATTCATATTTTCCTAAATTTCCCTGAATAAAGCTCCGCCCCCCCCTTTTAACAGTAATTTTTTGTCCTCAGTCTGTATTTTCTCCATCTGAATATTCATTGTTCTATTTTGACAGGATTATTTTGCCTGCTGATGAAGACTAAGCTAATCAGATTCTCTTGTGCCTTAGACTTTACCAGTATGTATCATCTCTGTCCTAGAAAGTCATGAGTCATGGATTGCTAGAAGCATTAAGCAAGACATGGGAAAAAAACCCACTATATTACTTACTGCACAAAAATATTAATAAATGTGGCTGGTAAATCATGCTAAATATCTGGTGGGATGCTTGGCTGGAAACTGTTGCTGCTTATTATTCATTATTTGTTAAAAATCATGTAAAAAAACAACAACAAAAATAAACCCAATCTATTGTGAAATGCGTGGCCAAACCTGTTCAGCATTGCTATGAATTTGCTAATCTGAAATCTCATTACCACTCTATCAAGTATGAAAAGCTGGAGTTTCATTCAGTGAAGTCAACAATATAAAAAAAAACCTGAATAAATTCTGATGTTTTCCCTTCTACAAAATGCCCAAACAAGCTTTTCTAGTGCCAATATTTTTTCCATCACATTCCTGTCAGAATTTTTTTTCCTTTAGGCAAAAAAAAATAAATAAAAAAAAAGGAAGATAGCAAGGGTTTGAAAAATTGTAAATTCTTCCTGGGAATTGTCCCTAACGACATTGCTTCATCCAGTCATAGCCCACTGGCAGAAATTTAAGCTGTCTGAGACTGGATAAAGTCTGAAATTGATCGATAAGCGGCGTCCTTCACGCACCAGCAAGAAATAGAATCCTACAGTAGCTTTATTTGTGCCCGTTATTATTCCGCAGACTTTCCCTCTTTTGCCCCTGGGAAGATATTGACTCACTGCTAATATTCCAACAGTAAATTGCTATTAAGCCCTGTGGGGCTGGAGTCAGAAAAGTTAGGGTCTCGAGTCCTTCCAGGCTTTAAAGATCAGGCTCCTCACTGTCAGATCCATCTCGTAGCTGAAATCAAGAGCTATACCCACCAAAAGCAGTGTGAAAGAACAACATCTCAAAGAAAAGGTGGTGTTCCTCTAAGAATCAATAATAAATATCAATCCAATCCTAATTAATCAATGGATTTCCAAGAAATGTTATCAGCTAAATAAAAATAACAGTATCTGGGACAATACTTTTAACACAGCTCTATGTATGATGTTCCAACCTTAACTTTCCTGACACATTTTCATGTTCTAAGGTAGAGAATTTAATTTTGGAGGCTGAATCCTTTTCAATGTCTTAATTTCAAATTCAAACAAGTAAACATTTTGAGTAGCACATCAATATTTAATTAAAATCTTGGGCGTTTGCATTATCTTTATTTATTTATTGGTTTGTTATTGAGGGGAAAGAAAACAGAGCAATTTGTCTCAGTCTTTCAAAGCACTGGCATTAATCAATGAAGTATTCAGGCTTTCTGATGTCTCACTTATGGCTGAGGCATTTCAGAGCCTGACTATGGCTAGAGGTTATTTTTGCAAGAGAACACTTTGGGCATGACTTTCCAACAATTAGCAGCACTCAGCCCTCAAAAACAAACATAAGTTAATTATTCTGCTGGCAGACTACTAACCTATGGCATAGACTTCCAGTTTCATCAGATATCATTTATGTGCATTTTTGGATATTTATGTAGAGATGAAGTGCTGAATATGAGCCAGCAATGTGCAAAGAATGGGGGGTTGGACTCAAAGATCTCCAAGGTCCCTTCCAACCCCTGACATCCTGGGAAAGATGGCTCAAAAGCCCCATCCATACCCTGGGCTGCATAACAAGATGTGTGTCCAGAAGGTTGAGAGAGGTGATTCTGCTGCTCTGCTCTGGTGAGACCTCACCTGGAGTGCTGCATCCAGCTCTGGAGCACCCAACACAAGAAGGACATGGATCTGTTGGAGTGGATCCAGAGGAAGCTACAAAGATGCTCAGGGGGGCTGGAGCACCTCTGCTATGAGGACAGGCAGAGGAAAGCGGGTCTGTTCAGCCTGGAGAAGAGAAGGCTCCAGGGAAAACTTAGAGTGGCCGTCCAGTATCTGAAGGGGGCTACAGAAAAGCTGGGGAGGGACTCTTTGTAAGGGCTTGTGGTGACAGGACAAGGAGAAATGGTTTGAAATTAGAAGTGGGTAGATTTAGATTGGGCATTAGATGAAGTTCTTCACTCTGAGGGTGGTGAGACCCTGGAACAGGGTGCCCAGAGCAGCTGTGGACACCTCACCCCTGGGAGTGTTCCAGGCCAGGCTGGATGGGGCTCTGAGCAGCCTGGTCCAGTGGGAGGTGTCCCTGTCATGGCAGGGGCATTGTGACAAGATAATCTTTAAAGTTCCTTCCAACCCTATGATTCTATGATTACTTGTAAACAATAAGAGGAAAATCATTACAAAAATAATAAAAAGAAATAAAAAATACAAATCTTTCAACAATCTTCTTCAGAGTTGAATCTCTCAGAATCACTTTGGTTTTCCTGGACACTGAGGCCACTTGCTAGCAATCCTACAAATCGAGTGAAGATAAATGCTGTAAATAGCTAACGGGAGTTATTATTCAGCATAAGCAGCTTTCCAAAAGAAGATTTGTGTCAATCACTTTCCTACTGCCCATTTCACTAAGGTTTTGAGGCTTCCATAGGGGACTTTGGGGAGAGTTACATGGGATGGTCAGCGATTGACAACTGGCAGCACGTATGGGCATTCTCCAAGGGATCTGCACATTACTCTTACTCCAAATGACTACTTAATAGGTGGAAATAAGCACGAGAGAATGCCTTATTATCCTGTGACCTGCCTCCTAACGAGACGATTTCAGATTGAGGAAATTCAAACGAGAGAAAACAGAACACAAAGATTAAAGATGAAAGACAACAGCGAAGAAGTGAGATGACAAAACAAGAGTGAGATAATCCAGCTTTATCCCTGCAATCGATAGAAAAGTCTAGAGGCTGTAGTTTCAGACAGCCTTTTTCACAGGTGGCACTTCAACCAGAAAGTAGAGAAAGTACAGGGGGGCAAGGTATAAAAGTCTCGGGTTTAACAAGATTTAGACTTTCTGAAAAGAAAAATGGGAAGCAATTTAGTAAGAGTCAAGCGTCTTCAAGGCCAGAAGTCTTGGTAATCAAAGAACTGATTGGAAAAACAGGCTCTTGCTAAGATAGAAAATAGCAGCTCAGTCAAGCTTAAACTGGGATTAAGTAATATGGACTGTAAGGGGTATTTCCCATGATAGTGCTTAGGGGCTGGCACACGGCACTGCCTTTTACTGCCACGTAACTAAGTGTGCTGTAGCTGCATTCAATACAGCATTAAATAATCACATTCCGAGGGCATGGGTGCTATGGGAAAGTGGCATTGATGTAATCAAAGGGGCCACAAAGATGCTCAGAGGGGCTGGAGCCCCTCTGCTATGAGGACAGGCTTGATGGAGTTGGGTCTGTTCAACCTGGAGAAGAGGAGGCTCTGGGGAGACCTTAGAGCAGCCTCCCAGTATCTGAAGGGGGCTACAGGAAAGCTGGGGAGGTGCTCTTTATAAGGCCATGTGGTGACAGGACAAGGGGCAAGGGTTTTAAATTAGATTTAGGTGGGATATTAGGAAGTTCTTCACTCTGAGTGTGTAGAGACACTGGAAGAGGTTGCCCAGGGAGGTGGTGGAGGCCCCGTCCCTGGAGACATTCAAGGTCAGGCTTGATGAGGCTCTGAGAAACTTGATCTAATTGAGGATGACCCTGCTCAGTGAACAGGGATTGGACTGTGACCTTTGGAGGTTCCTTCCAACCTGAGGCATTCTGTGATTCTAATTCTCTGATGTTACATGTTCCTAGAGAAAAAGAAAATGGAGAACATGGAGGGAGTATTTCTAGCATTGCAGTCAAAAAAAGTGACACCATAAAAGATGATGGGCATCATGGTAAAGAACCTGTACCCTCACTCAGACTTTGATCTACACTATTTTCTTGGCAGGACCAAGATGACAGCATAGCCTAGAGTTTTCAGTATGCTTCCTAAAACAGCTCATAATTTGTATCAAACTCCAACAAGACAAGTCTCTGGAACACTAGTTTACATGGCATCTGTTAACCAGCATTTTCCAGGCATTTTATTGAGATTAAAACATATGAGGAGCCCAAACATATATTATTGGAAGCCAAATTCTCCCTTCAATGTGGTATCCCATGCACAAGAGAGGAGGAGAGGCAGAAGGCTACCTCTCTCACTTGGTAGCCCCAGGCAATGACTACAGTAATAAGCAGACAGTAAAAAGAAACAAGCCACACCATTTGTATTCCTCCGTTAATCTTCAGCCTCAACATCACAACTAGAATGTTCTGCGTGTCTCCTCTTGCTGTTGATTAAGCCCACAAAAGAACCCAAAACTATTTCTTCTATTTAATCAAGCCTCCAGTAGTGAGAAAGTTACATTATGCTGAATGTTTGACCTGCAAGACACCAGCCGTGGCATAACATCCTGAAAGCCATCTTTATCAGTCCATGGCTTGATGGACAGCAGTACACTCACCACGCCAAAGGTTGGGTTGGACACATCAAAAGATACCAAGGTGAAAAAACCCATGGCCAAAACCTAAATTCTTCACTCTGATGGTGGTGAGACACTGGAACAGGTTACCCAGGGAAGTTGTGGATGCTCCATCACTGGATGTGTTCAAATCCAGGTTGGATGGGACAACCTGATCTAGTGGGAGGTGTCCCTGCCATGGCAGGGGGGTTGGAATGAGATGATCTTGTAGGTCCCTTCCAACTCAAACCATTCTCTGATTCTGTGAAAGCTGTTTTGCAATATCCCTGAATAAAAAGTGAGTATTTCTCTCTGTTGTAAAAGAAAAACATTCCAGATGCATAAATATCCTCATTACAGACAGCAATGGGAAAGGTGTAGAAGTGGAGTATGACACTCAAAGCTCAGGAGTTCAAAGTTAGGTAGTAAAATGCTGGCAGCATCGTAACAGGGCTGTCAGAGCTGAACCTAAGATCTTCAAGAGCCTTTTAGGAGAGGTCAGTGGAAAAGGACAACAAGGAAAAGCCCACTTCTGTTTGTAGAGGAAACCACCCATCATTTGCACTGCAACATTTCTAGGTAATCTTTCTAAAGAGACAGAGCCGCAGCTGTGTTTACACTTTCAGATATGTAGAGTCATCTGAATTTAACAGTAGTAGGTAATTTTACACATTAATTAATTGTGTTCTGTAGGAGTCTGCTGTCTCATGATGCATTTTCATACCCTGCTAGGAAGAAAACAATCCAGCCATCAGTATACAGCCTTGCTTATTATTCATAATACTCTCTCTTCTGGCTTCCTAGGTAACGAGTGTGAAAATACATCAGAAGCACCCTAGTGAAAAGACTTTCTAATGCATCCTAAGTCTAAACATGACCATCATTTTGAGATATATTTCCAAATATCAGAGAGCAAATTGCATTTGATGTCAAGCCAATAGTGCATTTCAGCACAGAAGCATCATTTTGGGCTTCTATTTATAGAACGATCTATTTTAAGAAGGAAACACTACTCGTATTTCACATGCTCTCCTTTGGAGTTTCAGGAATTCAGCTTCAATTTCTCAGCATGTTTTCAATTTAACTCTTTTAGATTTATAGTTTTCCAACGACCTATAAGGCCACAGAGTGTGCTCTTGATTTCAATGATATAACCTCATTATTTACTGATGTTTCCATTCATGGTCTCTTATAGTGCCTCCAAAGGTTTAAGGTTAAGAAAATTCCAATCTGTTATCTTATAATTAAACATCAGTTCAAACACAAAGGTATCTGAAACCATAGTATCATTGCTTCTGGCTTACACAAACAAGTCTGCTTGAGTTAAAATGCTTATTAGCCAAGATTTAGAGATGGCAATATATTTAGTATCGTGCTCATCTGACGTATCTTTTAACCTGGAAATGCCTCCAAAGTTTTTCATATTTTATGCCCATCTTTCCAGAACGAAAGAAGCTCTTTTCAAAGAGATTACTGAGAATATTAAGTGATTGCTTGTAGATGTAAGTTCTACTTAAAAAAAAAATAGTTTATCCTGCTTTATTTCTGCAGCAACCGTAGTAGCCAAGTGTGAAATACTTCTCCAGGCTAATACTTTTTCATTTACTAAGAGGCACCTATATGCCTTTTAGTAAATGAAAAAAGAGAGAGATTAGGAGAAGCTGTTTCTCACAAATACTTAGATGTCTAAAATGGATATCTTGAGAAATTCATCTTCTCTCTCAAATGAGTCTACAAAGAATCTAGGTTATTATGGGAGATTGAACATCTACGATCACCCCCTCCCCTTAAGTTTTCAAGACCAGGCTGGGCAGGACCTTGAGCAGCCTGGTCTAGTGGAAGGTGCCCCTGCCCATGGCAGGGGGGCTGGAACTGGATGATCTTTAAGGTCCCTTCCAACCCAAAGCATTCTATGATTCTATCATTCCACGCCACCCACGTAGCTTCCTCTTCTACGGTAACAATAACGCCCACAAGTCTCCAAGGCAATTAAACCATGGGGAGATATTAATGTAAATTAAGACCACCAAGAGTTCTCCAGAGCCACTCAATGACAAAAGTTCGAATTAAAATGCTATGAAAAGAATCTTGGAGTGTAACAAGCAACATCTGTGACCTACAAGCATAATTATGGGCAGCTGACCAAAGCCCTTTCGATGTAGGACACTGTGCTGTCTTGTGGACTATGATGTTTGAATTCCTGGCAATTAATTGAACAGGATTTGCAAATTTATGTATTCCCCTCTGATTTGTAGCACTGGAATACCCATTCTCCCGTGGCCCTTTCACTCTTCCCGAGGTTAAATGGCCAGTTACTAGAGCAATGTTGGATCTGAGTATGTTCCTCGTGCCTCTGAATCTGGACGCAAGGTGTCTCTAAGTCAGAAGTCACGGCACCAGCACAGGTCTATCCTGGGCTCATTTTTCCAGAGTTCATGTCACAATAGTGTGGGCTGAACTATTCTTGTAGCTCCTGGTTTTGTCCTTTACCTCACTAGCTTAAAGAAATCAGGTAGCTTGTTAACAAGCTTTCCAAAAAGGCATTTATTAACCTGTTCTGACTTGCTTTAGGCACATGGATCCATTCTAGGAACCCTTTTTTTATTTATTTGACCCATTTGGCCTGTATTTATGCACACACCCTAATGATTGGACTGGATGATCTTAAAGGTCTTTTCCAATCTAGGAAACTCTCCTGTGATTCTTAGATGACCTTTGGAACTCCCTGCTTGTTGTATTTATTTTGAGCATCACCCCATAATGATCAGCCACAAGTACTGTGAATATGCAGAAAGCAGATAAGCTTTTTCTTCCAAGATTTTTCTTCCAGAAAGCTAGAATTGTGTACATACACCTACTTTTCCTAGCTGCTTTGTCTCCAACTAGTAAGTTCTATTTCTTCAGCAGAATCAGCGTAACCAGCAATTTCCCCAGAGGGAAGGGGCAAGGGGAGAAAGGAATCTTCCCCCAGACCTTAGCTTCATTAGCCTGAAAATTACCTCTCAATGTATAAAACTGAGAACACTAAGCTATTAGATAGAAATAAAGTATTTTGTTCATCTGTTGTTCAGACCTTGGTGTATTAAACACAGCTGCATAGAAACCATCTTTTTTTATTGCTAAGTTCTCATGTCATCTTCTGTCTCCTGTGACCCAGTAAGAACTAGCAAGCTAAGCACATGTGCCATGAATACTTAATGCTCTACTCCCCTCCCCTCTGGAAATTAGCTGTATGTTATAAACCTGATGAGCTTTCTCTGCTAGACCAATCATTTGTCATTCAGAACCTCACACCTTCCCAGAGCAGACTATTCCATTAGGATCTTTACAATGAAATGAAAGAGAAGGGAATGGTGGCTTGTGGGAGCACCATGCATTGGGGGTTTACCTCACTAGTAGCATAGAATCATAGAACACCCTGGGTTGGAAGGGACCTCCAGAGGCCATCCAGTCCAACCCCTGCTGAGAGCAGGGACAGCCTCAACCAGAGCAGGGTGCTCAGAGC
>JANHFX010014822.1:19029-34272 GCA_027560015.1 Chloroceryle amazona | reverse complement strand
CTCAGAGCTCTGTCAGCCCCACCTTGGATGTCTCCAGGGATGGGGCCTCAACCACCTCCCTGGGCAGCCTGTTCCAGAGCTCCACCACCCTCAGAGTAAAGAACTTCTTCCTTGAGACTCAAAATCTTGCTAGGGCTGTAACCCAGACGTGGCAAGCTCACAAGCATTTCTACATCTACTGGTTTAACACAGTCATCATTGTCACCTGATAAAGTCACTGGTCTAATGACTCAAGCGGTGACAGTTCACTACATGAGTGAGATGCCCACTAGGACAGCCAGCAGAAGGAGCAATGCCTGCCACACAGTGTCTTTAAACTCATGTATAATGGAAGTCTAGTCATCCTTGTAAGGTTTATCAGAGTTTTATTCCAGCCATTATGTATTCTACTACAAAACAGGCTTCCTCCCATGGGAAGAAAGTCCAGAGCCATTGTTAATCCAGGGACTGGCGAGGTGAGCTTTGCAATAATCAAGACCTGACTAGAACAGGCTGAAAGGTAAATCTGGCAAAGAGTCAGGAGAAGAAAACAGGAAGAGGGAAGAAAAAATATTAGGAATGCTATGGGTTTGTATTCTATTATTGGGGGAAAGGATGAGGAGCAGAAGTTTTGAGGGAAGGATGTGATTGTGTTTTTACCCTTCTTATTTTTACCAGCGAAACTGTTCTACAGCATCATCTCTATTTAAAACAAATCCAGTTGTCATCACGCATCCAGAAGCAATTACTGCTGATTTGGAATTAGTTCAGACTTTCTCTTCCTCTGCCATCTCAGGCTCCCAGATGTTTGTGAGCCACGATAATCCGAGATTTTACTGCTTGCTGACCACTGAATTCCTATGAAGAACCCAAGAGGTCAATAAATTCAGAGCGTGCACTCCTTGAAATCTCTGATCTCTTTGAGACCCTCAAAGAGGGTCTGCAAAGAAAAAGCACTCCTGTTACTGCTTGATATCAACTAAATTTTTTTGCCCAAGATCTTAAAAGTTGTCCCTACTTGTGTAGGGAGGTTGGACCAGATGACCCCTAGAGGTCCCTTCCAGCCTAAACCATTCTAGGATTCTATTAAAAAAGATTAATACACCAAAGATAAACCAAATATGTCATCCTCAGTGAGCAATATAACCTCCTGACCTCAATGACATTCACAAGTTGATCAACTTTGAGGGTTTAGAAAGAAAAGAGGCTTCGAATATCTTCATCCTCTGAAAGACACAGCTGCCCTGGATACTTTTATTAGCATGCTACCGAAACAGAACAAAATCTCCACTGTATACACTTTGCAAAGCCATTTATGTCTTCACAAAGCCTGCAATGTTTCTAAGGGGTATTAGAAGGCTGCGAACTGTAAGAGCAAAGACATTTGAATCAACACCAGTTTATCCACTTTGAGTTATGGTAGAGTAAGGTTTTGCTAAAATCTTAAAGGGGTTTCAGATTTGGGCCTGACAAATCAAAACAATAAAGAACATTTGGACTTTACCTCTGTTAAGTCACCTAAGAGCATTCCATGGCTCTTATGGCATTCCTGACCTACCCAGGTAACCGTTCAAGTCCCAGTGACTAAGTTGACACTGGTAGACCAAGCACCACTAACTCCCCCACCCGGGTGCTTTTCTTCTGACCCCACATTAATGCAGGACTCAAGCACAAACCAATTCTCAGCCCCTTGGTCTTGGCTTCTGCAGGGAAGTGCCAAGGCAATTGGACTGGAGAGGAGGCAGAAAACAATCTGAAGAAACTCTTGATTTTGACCATCAAGGTGATTTCTGCCCCTCCTTCTAGGTACAACCAAAATTCAGCTGTGGAGGACACCAGGTCTTCAGAGGAGGGTTTAAAACAATTGTGAACCATCCTATGCCTGGCAGATTTCTTCTCCTCTACTAGAGACACACAAGCAGCCTCCAAAAGTGAGCCTGAGAAATGCAGCTGATCTCACATATCCTTTGTTTAGACCCAGCTAAATTGAAGCACACTCTTGGATAAGCATCCCTGATATATTTTCAGGGTGCAAACTGCTTCTGTAGTCCCTTGATGGGAAGAAACCCGTGCAACCATGAGGTCTTCAGGCCACCAGTACAACAGCTCATTCCCCACCTTTCTGAGTACTCTTTCTCCTTCTATATTGGTCTGTAGTTTTACTTTAGAGAAAGGATGGAGGAGCAAAGCTAGGTTTACAGTTCACTCTCCCAGGACGTACAAGTGCTAAAAGGAGATGGACTCACAGAACTAAAAGACTGTCTCCTTTGAAAATCAGCAGAGAAAATAAGATGCTTATAGCCTGCAACTGGTCTTACCCTAAATTAGATGATTATGTTTGATCAAGTGATGCCTAATCCCAGAAACACTTATTTCTCTACTGTTTAATATCGCTACTAATTCAGAAGCAGCTGTCAAGAGTTAAATAAAACAACATCTAACTGTTTCCATACAAGTTGCTCCCCAGTTTTACTGCCATAACTAAAAGGGAACCCTAGGCAAACTGAAAACTCCACACCAATAATTCATGAGCACAGGGTCTTCAGAGGTCCTCCAAAGATGTCTGCTGTTCACATTCTTTTCCTCTCCAGAGAGGCATCTAGATGGTATTTCTATAATTAGGTCATTTCTTATTCAATACATTTCCTTCCTCCTTACCTAGTCAGCCGTGCTATGCTCCTCTCTCCCATCCTAATCCCATGATCAGCAGTTCCTTCATCATTTTGTGATTTTTTTTTTTTCATCTAGAGCAATGTCTTCTCTCTTTTTCTGGGAAATTCCATTATTCTCATTTCCAGCCTTATGCCAAGATCCAGTACTCCCTCCCCTCTTCTCCTTTCCCATGTGAACAGGAGCTCCCTTTGTTAAAAGGCTTCCATTAGGAACAGAGTTTCAATTGAAAGCGAGTGGTGACTGTGCCTCTGCCTTCAGTTGTTCAATAACATCAACAGATGAGTCCTGACAGATGCTATTAAATACATCACATAAATTAACTCCCACCTAATCCACAGACCACAGTGGAATATATTACACTTTTTTTTCTCCCCAGGTGCTAATAGATGGTTTACGTGAAGCTTGCCATCAAGGGATTCAAGTTTACAACCAACTGTGTGAGTCCTTTCTTCTTCTTAGTTACCCTCAGATGTGATTGATAGCAAAAGAAAATGATTTTCACATCTACACATTCCCTCAGACTGGACATTTTGACTGTAACAGCTGAAGCTGGTTTCTTCCCTGAAAAGGGGTAATTTGATCAATACCAGCTCAAAAGCAGAGACAGCGACGGGATTGTAATCAGTTGGAATTATCTGTACACGACCTGGAGAACATTTCGGAATAAAAGCAGCAGGTTCCTCTCTAGAAGATTTCCACCTTCAGAGCAGTGTGTTCTGCAGCACAGCATCAGCCAAGAGCTGAAACAAGAGCAGTTCTGTCTCACTCTTCCCACCTCAGAGTTACCCTGAGGATAAATGAATGCAGGGCATACTACTGGACTAGCTCTGATTACAGGTTTCAGTCAACAGTGAAAGCTGCAGCAAAAATGAAGGAAACAAGCTGA
The DNA here is from genome assembly GCA_027560015.1 of Chloroceryle amazona. Classification (NCBI taxonomy): domain Eukaryota; kingdom Metazoa; phylum Chordata; class Aves; order Coraciiformes; family Cerylidae; genus Chloroceryle; species Chloroceryle amazona. The sequence goes on along the minus strand of JANHFX010014822.1, from coordinate 30,734 downwards.
AGGAAATCATCTGCCACCAGCAGGACTTTGGGGGTTTTGACCACGGGGAAGTTTTCTTGGCACCAGATGAGTTCATCTGTCCCAAAAAGGGAAGAGACTCCTTGCACATGAGTTGGCTGCACTCCTTGACAAGGCTTTCAACTGGCTGTGATGGGGGACGGGGTGTAGCTGGCCTCGTGGGTGAGAATCCTGGGTCTAACAGCCCAACACTTGAGGAGCAGGGTGCTGATGTTTTAGATAACCAGAGGGGCTCCTCCCTTCAAGGCTGGAATCTATACACTCAACTCCATCCCTGAAATGTCTCTACACCAATGCACACAGCATGGGGAATAAACAGGAGTTAGAAATCCCTGTGTGGACAGAGGGTTCTGACCTGGTGGCAATCACAGAGACATGATGGGACAGCTCCCATGACTGGAATGTGGCCATGGATGGCTCTGCCCTTTTCAGGAAAGACAGGTTAGCAAGGCAAGGTGGTGGGGTTGGGAAAGGTGAGGTAGAAAGGAAATCTGCTCCTATCTCAAACATTATTCTTCTAATTTATTAGTTGGATATGGTTTTCAACAGTCAGACTAAATTTTATATTAGCATCTGTTTTGTGCTGTCAATTCAGGAACACGTTTTAAAAGCAGTATGAAGGGTTCAGGCTATTTCTATTTATAAGTGGAAAGATTCTTCCACATAGCTTTTTGTCATGGGGAAAAAAAAGGAAAAGAACAAAACAAACCAAAAAAACCCACCAACAAAAAAAAGGCTGAAGTGGTATTTTGTGAGCCCACAAAGCTGTAGGCAGTTAGTTCTTATTCTGTGCTGTTCCTCTGGGAATTCAGGGACTGGGGTAGAGAGGTAGAGAATATGAAGTAGTTGAGGTGTTTTGCCTGAAGAGAGCTGCTGAGCAGGGAGGTCACCAACTACTTGTCACTGAATGTTTAAGACGAGGTGTTAGCATTCCCTCCTGTTGGAGGTATCATTATACACGATGGGATTTCCCCTCCCAGCACACAATATTATTACTCTTTAGATGGTCATACTGGAACACTTCAATAATACATACTCATATTTTGACAGAATATGCTGGGAATTACAACAGCCTTTGCACAGCCTGCAATTGCTGGCAATACAGACACCACCACACTCTGGCAAGAGTTCTCTTCCAGTTTCATTTTTATTAGCAAAGATCATAAACTACCCTACTCATTAAAAACTGAATAAGTTCCACAGGGAGTGGACTTTTCTGGAAGTGCTTTCCTACAGCTGGTGGCAAGGTAGATCTGCTGGCTAACTGGAGCTCTGTTAGGGTGTTATGAAATCCACGATGCAGCATGAAGACAGTTGCATAATCAGAGCAACGATTAACAGCTCCACTAAGAAAAAAAATCTAAATGATAAGGGCTTAAGCACAACTGAGCAGCATGTAACAAACCAGAGGCGACATCGTTGTCAGCCTGAGGTCCTGAATGAAAATTTTAGACATTATATTATTGCTTTTCTGTGATTTTATTGCAAGGAGACCAAGAAGGGATCCGTGACAGAGGTAACCCCATAAAAAATGAGACCATAAATCACAGGTGATGCAGGGAATTAACAGCTGATGCTTACAGGGGTGATTTGATACTGTACACAGGACCTCTCTGGGTAGAACCTCTGTATAATTCCAGTGATTTTCCCCAGGCAGCTCCTGCTGTACGTAGCCTGAGCAATTTTGATACTTAAACATGTTGATTAACATCCTAGATGGAGAATCTGACCTTTTCCTCCAGATTCCTCCAGGTAGTTCACACTAAAATAGATTACAGTGTACATAGGTGAGTGTACTGCGTTTGCACGGCAAGGTTTTTGTCGCTGGAGGAGTGGGGGCTACAGGGGTGGCTTCTGTGAGAAGCTGCTAAGAAGCTTCCCCTAAGTCTGTGCTGATGGGAGGAAGTAGAAAAATCAGAAATAAAGTTAAGCCTGGGAAAAAGTGAGGCAGGGGTGGGGGAAGTTGTTTCAAAGTTTAGTTTTTCTCGTTACCCTACTCTGATTTTGACTGGTAATAAATTAATTTCCACAAGTCGAGTCTGTTTTGCCCATGACAGTAATTGGTGAGTGGTCTCTCCCTGTCCTTACCCCAACTCCTGAACCTTTTATTATATTTTCTCTCCCCTGTCCAGCTGAGGATGGGGAGTGACAGAGTGGCTTTGGTGGGCACCCGGTGTCCAGCCACCAGGGTTAACCCAGCAGAGCAAGACATTTATAAACAGTCATTAGAAAGTGTGTTTTGTCTGTAGTTAAGCTAATTAAGAGCAATGAATTATGCATGTGCTGGGTGGTCACCAAGGGCCACAGACAGAGCTGAGCAGAGGCTTAGGGAGTCTCATCCGATCCATAGAATCATGAGTTGGAAAGGAGCTCAAGGATCATCAAGTCCAACCTTCATCCCAACATCTCTCTATCCACTAGACCATGGCCTCAGGTGCTACATCCAGATGGAGCTGCTGCTGCAAGGACCTCTAATGGAGTCTCCCATCACCATCCAGACAGTGCCTTCCTGTCCCATTCCCCATATTTGTCTCCTCATGAGATCATTACTCCATATCAAGATACCAAGAAATTAGCTTGCCTTCCTAAAAATCACTCTGTGACTTTTTGCAACAGCTGCCTAAGGACTCAGGTACAAATTTTAATCTAGAATTGCACATTGAAGCACCCTGGCTTTATACAGACATAGCAGCACTTCCATATATTCTCTAGGTTCCTATAGTGGCCTCTCCAGTACTTTGTCTATTTCCTTTAGTTCAGCCAAAATGTTTGAAAGCAAATTAAATTAACATTTCTGTCCTGTTACCAAGGTACAGGACACAAGAAACACGCAGTGTGACACCCACACTTTTGTTTGCAGTCGGATTGCAGGCAGCTCCAAACAACCCAAAACCTTTTAAGATGTAACATTCTGGTGTAAACTCTCCACAATTTCAACCTAAAAAAGTAATGGAAAAATCCCAAATTCTGCTTATAGAGAATCTGTCAGTTAAACCCTATTGCTCACACTTAATGAGAAGATGCAATGCACACTTTTAAGTCTTATTTGTGTCAAAGGACCTCAGATGTGGGGGAAAACAAGCCAGCATTTTTATACCACATGGAAAATTTTTACATTAAAAAGCCTTACAAATCAGCATTGAATTGAAAACTTAATTCACTATTATCACAATTTAGACATATATGTATTGCAAAGTCCCAAAAGCAGGACTAAAGAAAATTGCATTACCTAAAACCTTACTGGAGCTGTAGGAACATTGGTAAGAAACTGTCAAGTCTGTAATAAAATGCAGGTTTTCCTGGAAGCATATTAAATATTCTTTGCAAAATCCTTTTATGAGCAGTTGATTGTAGACCTACTTTGATAAACCAGATAGATGGAGAGATTCAAAACAAATGTCGTCTTTTTCAACTGGCAACATCCTGAAGCTAAAAGGCACTTTTTGCATCACACTGGATGTTGTAAATGTAGAAATAAATAATGGAGCTTTACAGGCAAGCACTGAGGAACAGAAAATTGATTGAAGGCATTATTGTAAGTGGTTGATTCTGCAATTGGTTTTGTCAACTGGAATGATGGAATTGAGTAATCAGATCTAGTCCTATGTTGTGGTTTATGATGGCAACATATAATCCCTTAACAAGGTCCCTCCTGAAACCCACTTCCCTTTCCTCAGAGAAGACCAGTTTGGTTTCCCTGTTCTGACAACTGGAAATACTATTTTCAGCCAGCAATAAAACACCACATATCTAGAGCTGCGTATTCGCATGAACCATTGAACTTCTTCAGCCCTGACTTTTAGCCTGGTAAGAATATACATGAATAGTAAAATGACACTTGATTGCTGAACAAGTCACCCTTGCTCACACTGTTCAGCTGTACTGTTCTGGTTGAGTTGCACTAGGTTAAAACTTCAGCATATAAATCTCCAGATCATAGAATCATGGCAGGAGAGAATGCTTTGGGTTGGAAGGAACCTTAAAGGTCATCTCCCACGTGCCATGGGCAGGGACATCTTCCACTAGACCAGGTTGCTCAGTCCTATCCAACCTAGCCTTGAACACTTCCAGGGAGGAACAATTCCACAACTTCTCTGGGAATTCTGTTCCAGGGCCTCACCACTTGCACAGTAAAGAATTTCTTCCTAATATCTAATCTACATCTACCCTCTCTGAGTATGAAGCCATTGCCCTTTGTCCTATCACTGGACTCCCTCGTGAAAGTCCCTCTTCATCTTTTCTGTAAGCCCCCTCTAGGTACTGGAAGGCCACTCTAAGGTATCTCCAGACTGAGCAACCTCATCTCTCTCCACGTGTCCTCAGAGACAAGGTGCTCCAGCCTCATGATCATCTTCGTGGCCCTCCTCTGGACCTGCTCAAGCAGATCCATCATCTTCCCCACCTCTTCAAGCAAGGTGGCATAACCATATAGCAGCTCATTTCCTCTCCCAGTTCTATCAACGTTATATTAAAACTCTTCTGCCAGAGGATTTTTGACAGAGATGGGGTAGATAACAGATAAGCATCATACATACAGGTCTGAACCCAGCTCAGCTGCAGCCCAAATTACTTGTGTTAACAGCAGCTTTTATGTTTTCCCCCTTTTTTTTCCTAGAATACAAAATCTCCACAGTCCTTCTATTTTTAAGAGCTCTTCTCTTCATCTCTTCCATCTTCAAGTCACCTTCCTTAATATGTTTCAGCAGACGCTGAAAGGGAACAATAGCCCCAGTTGTCCACCCTGCTTGTACTTGGCAGGTAAAGTTCTAGGAGTTTAATGTTTTTGGAAAGTTTTACCTTTTGAATTACTTTATCCTCACGCTCTTTTGATGAATGAGACAGCTTTTCAATGATTAATCCACTTGCTGTTCTTAACAGGCTCTTGGCTGGCTCCTAATTCCATTTTACTCAGTTCTGTATCCCTCCCCTTCATTATCCCTTTCACCTCCATCCCACTCCTCCTTTTGCTTGGGATGAGAGTCAGCTTTGGAGTTTAGAATTATGAGCCTCCTTAACACAAACTCTTAAGCTGTGCAATCAACCTGACTTGATTAAATCGCTCCCTTAAATGTCTCAAAATCTGATTTTCAAAATAAAACTGGTGGAAGAAAATCCCAAACAGGCCTGAAGTGAAAATTAAGTTGAGCTGATGTGTGAGCTCTTAATCTAACATGCCTTTGTTTAATATTTTTTCAGTACTTACAAACCAAACATTACTAAATAATTAGAGAAAAAAACATTTAAAAAAGTAAAGAAATCAGACTTCTGTCAAATCCAGGAATAACTGAACTTTCTGCTGACCTTCACACATTAGCTGAGAAAATTACAAGCCCAAAAGTGACCAGATTTTGTCAGTAAAAAAATAAAATTCTTTTAAGGCAACAACATAATTGTACAGTGCAGACAGCAAGGGTAAAGAGCCATGTCAGATAGAACATGCTACACTGATGAGAAGCTGGTGTAAAAGACAATTAACTAAAGACAGACTGAAAATAAAAGTCTCCAAAAGAAAGTGAATCTTTAAAATCAACAGTAATGATTATTTCAGAGAACATTAATAGTGAAGTTACTTGTACAGGCAGAAACCTTACCTAATTTATCTATATTAACAACTGAGCTTCCAGAATTCAATCGTATATGATTGTGCCATCTCTTTACATAAAGCATTAAACAATAATTTCACACTTAAATTCTTTCTTCAAGTAATCACCTGTATTATTTTGTGTTAAATACTATATTTAAACCTACTGAAAAGGTCTCAAAGTTCTCCATTATAGTTAAAACTTCACACGTTGCTACCACCCTTGGAAAAATTTCTCACAGCATTCTTCTGAAAATGTCTATACAGAATAATCCCCATCCTAGGAATATATAGGATATGCTATATAGGGATTAAACAAAATTAAACAAAAGAAAAAATCAGAACCTCAAAAAACAAGTCTAAGCAAAAGTAAAAGGGAATTCAAACCAAGTTTGCTCCATCCCTATCACTAATTGATTATGGGGTGCCCCATAGCCAATAAACAAAGCTATTGCAGCATGATCTGCCTTCCCTTGACAGAAGGTAACCACCAGTGCTCGTGTTCTCAACACTTATCCTCCCTCACTTCTATAAAGTGTTTGTTTTCACCAGCTCTGGAGCTGTTGGATGCTGTTGTGAAGAGACTGATGCCAGTCAGCTTGCCTCTCGCTGAAAGGAGTGGGGGAGATTTTGTTGTAGAAGTTTTGGAATAATTTAGTGGAATGAGCATCCTTGAAACTCTCATCCCGTTGTCAACTTTAGGACTGAAGGGTTCCACATTTCACTCAAGTTTCCATTTCAGCAAAGAGCTTTCTCAGAGAACTGCCCCAGATCTTTGACAGTTCTGTTCTTGCAGGAGGAAAAAGCTCCCAGATATTTTCTTTTGCCTTTATTGCTTTCATCAGCTCCTGTTTTGACAGCTTCTCCTCAACTGTTTCAAATCTATCCATCTCTTCCTCCATTCTGTTTTTCCTTCACTTTTGTCACCATGATCATATATTTCTACACATTACACTCCTGGTCAAAAAAATCACTCTTACGTTTTCTTCTTTGGTTGACAGCTGCAGATATTTGAGCGGTCCCTAAAACTTTCACTCCATTTTTATTCTGCCCTTTAAACTGCAGCAACATTTCAGTTGCATTTTTGGTCTTCATACTCTCTTTCAAGAGGGAGAAAAAAAAAAGAAAAAGAAAAAAGGAAAAATGTTTTATGAAAAAGAAAGTTTTCCTCAGGTACAGGCATGTCCCACAGTTTTGGCATCCAAAACTTTAAGGCAATCTACTTCAAGCAAAGCATCCAAAATAAATTCTTTCATCTGCTGACTTCTCTCATTTTGGCTTCTCGGTTTAAGTTCATTTTTTTCCTCCTAACAAAGTAATGTAGCACCATAATATTCCAAAAAAAAATTGTTCAGATTCCTGCTAGAATGCCGAGGATTAAAATGCCCTGATTATTTTAGATTAGGGGATACAGAACACCCTTAGGACACTGTTTATTAGGATTAGATATTGAAAATGCATGTTATCAGATAAGTTTAGGGAGAATAAACGTTTGGCTGCCGATGGATCAAGCTTTTTCATTGCCAAAGTACACAATATCCTAATCTGATGGCTTGCATCCTATTAAAATACCTATAAATACTCTATTTTTCTAAAGAAAAACCTTTCTGCAACACATTCTCTGGATTTTCCAGACAGCACCATGGGAAGAAGCAATTAAGAGAGAGACTCTAATGTCCTTGGGAGAGCCCTGATGCCTGCACAGTACCAGACGTTAGTGCTTTAGGATCCCATGGCTTTTTAAGGATGTGCTTGACTGGCCATGTGGGAAAATACAGAGGAAAACAGTTTGTCACAACTGCATTCTGTTGTCCCTACTCACCTATAAGGAAAGGCAAGAAAAAGTAGAGAGAAGAGGAATTACTTGCTAAAATATTTCTAATGAACCTGGAATGCAATCAAATTAGTCCAAGTCCCTTTCCAATTCTCTCTCCCCAGCTCCAGATCACAATTTAGCGTGATAAATTTCAAACGAAACCGACCATTCTCAAACTTGCTCTGCACTCAGGTCAAGACAACAGTCAAAAGCTTTCAGAAATTAATACTTGGGTTTGCAAGTCAAAGGAAAAAAATACTACTGCTTTGGCCAATTTCTGCTGGCTATTACATGACAGCCTCATAAAGTGCCTCTCAGGTTTTGGAACCCTGGTAAACAGGAGCCAATATTGCTGTATTAAAGGATGCCTAATTAAGTTGCTAAAACATTACAGCTATACTTGCAAGCTGACCTGCAAACCTTGGAATCTGTTTAGACGAGAGTCAAGTCTCAAAATTCCATTAAAAAAAAGCATTTCAGCTTTTGGTATCTAGACAGTTTGTTTCTGTCCTGATAATATAATGAAATTGCTCTTCATAGCAATACCTATTAGACTTGTAGATTTTTCTAAAGCCACATGAGGCAGGACCAGTTTTTTTTTCACATAAAGGTAAATGTAAAATAATTTGCATTAAGAAAAGCAGAGTAATATTCGGCAAGAACAGACTCAAGCAATGAAAGCTACAAAAAAAGAAGCACAACTGAGAAAAATCTGCATGAATTATCTGAACACACCATTAAAATAATACCAGTAGATATCCAGCAAGTTCTCAAAATGTCTCTTTCACTCCGTTTCAGTAATTTTAGATTCAGAGCAGAAGGCTTGGTGAGCCTTTCATCTTACTCTTCTGCACTCAACACTCCTGTCGTTATAGAACCACAGAATCATTAAGGTTGGAAAAGACCTCCAAAGCCATCAAGTCCATGAATTATCAAGGGTTACTTAAGATAGTCACGTGCAGAGCAAGGATATAGGCAAGAAGTTTGCCAAATTCAGCTATTTGTATTTGAATAATATTCTATTTAACATTCCCTATTAACAAAACCTGCTACTTGGGTACAGCATTGGCTTGAATGTCACAGCAGACATTATAAAAATAAATTAGTTTTTCTAGCTTGATCTTAAGATCTTTAGAAAAGAATATTTGGCAGTTAAACCCCAAGGACTTACTAAATTAGGTCCCTCTTGCCACAACCTTCCTGAGACTGAAGTACCATAAAAAAAATCCCAGATATGTGCAGCAGAAAATTCAGCTTATAACGGAACAGGAAAAAAAAGGAATCATGAACAAGTTTTAACAAGTAACATGGAGTTTTGAGCTTATGTTGGGCTATTATTTCTGATTACTTTTGTGAAGGTCATAACTTTGGTAAGTTTAAAAGAATGCAGGGGCAAAACTTCAGACAGAAGCCAACTCATTTTGGCCAATACCTATGAAGAAAAATGCTAGGAGCTGGTAGGAAAGGGTGTAAAACATCAATTTTTTAATCCCTTTTTTTTTATTCATAAAACTAAACCCATAGTACTTGGAGAAAAAACACTGAGAAACTAGAGGAAGCATAAGAACATTAATATCACACACTGATGTTTTTTCTTATGACTTCAACTCAAGAGAAATACAATTTCTTGATCTAGAAACACCCTTCCATCCCTACAGTGGAGTGAAGCTGCCAACTTCCTCTAATCCCTCCCTGTCCACACACTTCACCTTCTTCCCTTGAAGACCAAAAACCACTGAGGATGATGCAGGCTGATGCCTCCCCACAGCCTGGAGTCACAACATGATCAAAGTGTGCAACTGGAACTGGAAATCACCTGGGGCTTTCAGCTGAGGTAGATCCTAATACACTTAGCATTTCTGAGCAGCTGATAAGAGGAAGAAAGTGAGGAATTAGAGACCACCACAAATCTTCTACCTGGAAGGTATGTAACTAAGTGAAAAAGAGTGCTGGGGTGTTTTCCCTTCATCTCCCAAGTTTGGTTTGGGAAGGATACTGAGGCAGCCTGCTGTCATGAAGTTCTTTTTCTGAGCCTTAGCATGCCCACCTCTAACACATGAGGAATAAGGTTATAAACTCATGGAGGATTGCCACGAACCTTTATTAACATATTTATATAGCTGCACTTCATTATTTTTTTTAAGAAAGGTGGAAAAAAAAATTGGGAAGCACACAGCCACACTGTTTTACCTGTGAATCACTTCCAGGTTGCCAAAGCAGGCATTCCACAAAGCTTCTAATGAGTTTGCCAAGCAGTTTGTGGACTAAATCTTGCCCTAGTGTCAAACACCTTTAGAACAGGTTGCTGACACTTACTTGATGATCACAAAGTCATGGCTAACATCAGGAACGAAGCACTGAATTTTCTCCTTAGGTCTAATACTTGTATTTACATTTGCACTTTGCTCAACTATAACAACTCTTTGGGAAAGCTGGAAGAGTTCAGTGATTAATATGGCCAATCTATTAATAAAAGCTAAACCACAGGAAATAAAAAACAGCTTATTTTTTAAGGAAGTGAAAAATGATTGCCAAAGGAAAGAGCTGCAGCTCTCTATGTTTAAACATCAGCGGCGTCATTAAACAGCCAACTGCTGTTGCCAACTTTAATCCCATGGAGACAGCTTGATAATATCTGCATTGCTATATGTTCCTGGTGATAAACTGGCAGACCCTGAGAGACCCCCTGCTGTAGCTGGACTCATACATACCTAGAATAAGTTCTGCAGATATTAGGATTTCCTTGGCTTCAAATGGTTGCCTCGGACACAGACTTAAAAATAGAGAAGTCTCTACATCTGGATTAGATAGACAGCATTCTTTCAGCCAGCCAAATGAAGATAAATCAAAGCTAAGAAAGGCTGTGATGAAGCTTCCTTTCTGTTTTGTCTGATTGCTAAATGAAATCATTTGGGGTTGAGAGAATAGTGTAGTTAAAGGTAGCTACACTAGTTATTTCCCCAATGGGAAAGTGTTCTCTCAGATAATAGATTAATTCAACCAATAAAGGTATTGCAAAGTTAACATTTCACTTGTGCTACCATCAACTTAACAAGCAAGACCTGTTACTGCATTAGGAGGCTACTGAAAGGAAAATTCTGAATAATCTCTAGCGAGTCTGATTTTGGCAGCATGCTGGTGCAGCCCTTTCCCAGACTTTTGCCCCAGCCTCAAATTAATTTTTAAAGGATATCAATTAAAACATGTGTCCTTCCATGACAGCAACCAGCCACTGTCATAAATACTGAGAAAAGAAGAGGTACCCACCCATTTTTTGCCACTCTGTAGAGTACAAGAAAGGCAAACCAGTCATGGCACTGTCTCTGTTCTTTGTGCCTTGGTTGGTCTTCTCCTGTAATAAGTAACTGCACATTGCTAGGTTAAAACTGTGCCACAATCCATCCCTTATTTGTCTAACCCAAGCACAGTCAATTTTCATATTAAGAATGTGCCGTTGATGTTTTATGTTCTTCCTAAAGCATGTCAGTCTTGCTTAAAGAAATAATTAAGCCCTGATTAATAGCAATGTGAAGAACCTGAAAGGGAAAAAGAGGATTCTAATAAGTACCATGAGACACAAATGCTATGTGAATGGCTTTCCCATAATATGCTTAGAGCCAAGTTGGTGACTGAGAGACTCAATGAACAGACTATGAAGTGGATGGAAGATTAGCTGGACAACTTGGGCTCACATGGGTGTCATCAGCGGTACAAGGTTCAACTGGCAGCCAGTTACCAGTGCATCCTTCAGGGACATCTTTGTCAAGCTGAAGAAGTGAACTGGCAGAAAACTCATTAAATTCAACATGGACAAATATAGATAGCTGCATCTGGGATGAAATAACGCCATGCATCAGGACAGGCTGGGTACTGAAGGGCTGGAAAACAGCTTTGCAGGAAAGACTTGAGGACTCTGGTAGGCAAGCTGACCATGAACCAGCAGTATGGCCAGTACAACGAAGGACATGATTGTTTCCCTCTGTTTAGCACTTGAGAGACTGTATCTGGAGTGTTGTGCCCGTTTGGGGATCATCAGTACAAGACACTGACACACTGGAGCAAGTCCAGCAGGGAACCATCAAGATCATTAGACTGGAAAACATCACCTATAAAGAAAGATGAAGAGAACTGGATCTGTTCAGCATAAAGTGAAGGCTACAGGGGGTTCCTCAGCTACCGTAATGGGAAGGTATACAAAGAATTATGGATCAGGAGCAGTGTGTCCAGCAGGAGCAGGGCAGGGATGGTGCCCTGGGCTGGGCACGGGGGGGGCGGCCCCTGGGGCCCGGG
>JANHFX010014822.1:5595-18436 GCA_027560015.1 Chloroceryle amazona | reverse complement strand
GGTGGGGGTTGGTCATCAAAGACTGGACCAGGCTGCCCAGGGAGGGGGTTGAATCCCCATCCCTTGATGTATTTCAAAGCCATCTGGATATGGTGCTCGAGGACATGGTGCAGTAGTGGCCCTGGTAGAGACAGATAATGGTTGGACTTGATGATCTTGGAGGTCTTTTCCAACCACAGTGATTCTGTGATATACACACTACTTTAATTTTTTTTATGTTTCCTGTATTTGATCTAACACTTGAAATGCCCAGCATTAAAAACTGAAAAATACTGCCTGTGAAAAGGTCTGCTCCTGGCTCTTGCAACCATTATTTAATGATTTCCATTTAAAAAGAAAGAAATGAAGCATATAAGCATGGGAAAACTGAACTTCACCACAGACTTTTTCAACTAGCTCACTTGACTGGTCAAAATCTTCCCTCCTTGATCCCTTTCCAGATGCCATTTTTGTAATTTCATGGGCAATGAATGAGGCCTCTGCTGATAATATTTTCTCCATGACCACAAAAGGATGTCAAAACTGCTGAGAATCTTCCATCATACACCTTTAGCAATGCTTTGCCCCCTAGATTCCTTGGAGTGTGAGTTTTCATTGACTGCTTCAGCATTTTCTCAGTTCATCTTGACCCACCGTGATTGCCACGCTAAAAAAAAAAATCAGTAGTTTGTAAAAACATCTAAACTTTAGATTGATTAACTTGTGTGAACTTTGGAGAACTTTAATATTCCTCCATCAGTGATTATAATGTACTTCACAGACAGGCAAACACCATTACATGGCATACATTGACATTTGCAATCTTAAAATGTTACAACTCTAGGAGTTGACATTTATACAAGTATTCCTCAAATTTTTTATTTCAGTACAGACCGTATATTAGGCTAATAGCAGGCATTTAATATTAATCATGTGTATTAGAGAGCAATTATGCAAAGACTGAAATCCACTATGGCTCTGCTGTGCACACTGTTATAAATTTCCACGTCCTAAAGAATCAGTGGGCTCGGCAAAACGAGGGCAAAAAGAAGGCACAAAATCTTGCACAGAATGAGTTGTGGAAGAGCAGCCAACTGAGCAACAGTTTTGGGGGAAAGGAGTAAGTGTTATGAAGATGTGGAGGGGTGTAAGTTAGGGCAGGATAAGCTAATTGGGGAGAGGAGGAGGAGGAGAGAAGGGGAGAGGAGGACGAGGAGGAGGAGGAGGGGAGAAGGGGAGAGGAGGACGAGGAGGAGGAGGAGGAGGGAAGGGGAGAGGAGGACGAGGAGGAGGAGGAGGAGGGAAGGGGAGAGGATCATGCTAGATGGCAGCACAGCCCTCTGGGGTGTCAGCCACCCCTCCCAGTTTGATATCATCAGCAAGCTTGCTGAGGGTACCCTCTGTCCCCTTGCCTAGTGATTGATGGACATGTTAATGCAATGTGCCATCAGTAGTGACTTTCAGTAGCTCTTTCATTCACTCTGCCCACATGGTATCCTGATTACGTGCTCATCTGATGTTAAACAGGTCCAGAGAAGAGCAGCTAAGCTGGTGAGGGCCCTAGAGAACAAGATTTATGAGGAGCAGCTGAGAGAACGGGGGCTGTTTAATTTGAAGCAGAGGAGGCTGAGGGGAGATCTCACTCTCCACAGCTGCCTGAAAGGAGGTTGTAGAGCATTAGGTGCTGGTCTCTTCTCACAAGTCATAATTGACATGACAAGGGGGAATGGCCTCAAGCTGCACCAGGGGAGATTTACACTGGACACTAGGAAATTTTTTTCCCTGCAAGGGTTGTCAGGCCTTGGACCAGGCTGCCCAGGGAGGGGGCTGAGTCACCACCCCTGGAGGGGTTCAAAAGCCATCTCGATGTGGTGCCTGGGGCTATGGCTGAGTGGTGGACTTGGCAGAGTAGGGTTCATGGTTGGACACAATGATTTTAAAGGTCTTTTCCAACAGTGATGATTCTATGATTCCATGTTTCTATGATAAACACAGCCATATTTACATTTACCCATGTAAGGCCAGCACCTGGGAGGAGCAGCCCTTAAGAGAGACAAGGCAGACAGAGTGTCTGGGTTTCATTTCCACTTTCTACCAATGGCAGACTATATGAATTGCAACTCAATCTAATTCTCCCTTCAGCTTCCCCCAACCTTTTATTTTGCATATACAGATCATCTCTTCCTCTGTTCTTTCCCTGTATCCATCACATTGCATCTCAAAGCTTAGATTGCAGTCTTCTGTAATACAAGAAATAGAAAGAAAAGCCATTTGACTTTCTACAGTGTGAATAATGTGCTTCTTCACTAGCCCAGCAGAAGCAGGAGATGATAACCTCTGTATTCATCTCAATGAATCTAAATTGAAAATTCTGGTCAGCCAACCCCCAGAAGTGGAAAATTATTTAGGAACATTAAAGGAGGATACATGAAAAGGACCAGCTCATGTGGCTTCCTACTGCACCACAGAATCAGTTCAGTGGCATAGGGGATAACTTCAGCTTCCACTGCTCTGCATGAAGAAGTGGTATCTTCAAGCACGGGTTTAAGGTTTTGGGCAAACCTGGCCATTTATCTGGTCTACAATCCATCTCTCCTACACAGTTTTTACAGCTACTAATTATTGAGAGAATTCTCTTCTCCTTTAATTTAGCTTAGGTTGCCTCCGTTACATACTTAACACTCAGGCACCAAGTTATTCTTTGCTCATAAAAGAGTTGTCTTATTGTCTTCAGATAAACCAACCTCAAGCAGGGATTCCCAATGTAGGAAGCACTGCAAAAAGCACAGGCATCTTCAACTCAAGGTTTGCTACCAGCAAAGACCTGGCCAGTCGATATGGAGCTGTTACAAACATAGGATTCAGTGGTCTGTAAAGCAAGGGTCAGGATAGCTACTGTGAATTACCTATTAGAGTAACTGCAACTTTCTAAGACCATGGTATAGAAAGGTCCTTCTGGTCACAAAGCCAACTGAGACTATCAGAGCATTCAAGGTGCACAAATATCCTCTAGCTTGAAGACACATCTAACAATCCCACAGTCATGGTTACACTCTTCTTTATAGCACATCATTTATTCCCTCCAAGCATTATCTGTACTATTTGTAGGACAACCACCAATACTTTTTCCATTCATGCCTTCTCTCAGCAGTGACAACTCCCTACCTGAATCATTTAAAAGGATTCTGCTACGTCTTGTGGACCTGACATAAGAATAGCCTCAAATGTACCCACTAGTTTTTCCTTGCTGAAGAAATGCCTGACAAAATTTTATGGCTACGGCCTCGAGGCAATAATTGGCAGCACAAAATTGTTTATTACAACACAAGAGGTGGAAGACTGCAGGTACAAAGTGATTCTGTCATTTCCTTCCAACATCCACAGGCAAATCAACAAATCCTCACAGCAGGGCTTTTGGAGTCTGTTAGTTTAACAGAATTACAGGGATGGAAAGGACAGTGTTGCCATGCACTCGATCCATTAAAAACTGGAGTCAAGCCACGGGCTTGCACAGTTGAAGCACATCAGAAAAAGTCAGAAGATTCAAAACCACCTCAGAAATCCAGAAAATATTTCAGCTACCTATATTCAGAGCAAAAGTGGGAGTATTCACAAGCAATCAGAATCCTCTTGCTGCTTTTAGCAGTTAACCTGTTTGTCAGGCTTAGCATGACATGTAAAGCTATGGGAACCTGAGTGCAGGGCATTGTGTTCTTCAGGAGCCAGACAGTAATGGTCTCAGCTTGGAAATTCCTTCCACAGAGGAGGAAAAAGGACAATTGTTTACATGTAACAGCTTGAAATGTAGTGACTAATGCTAGCCATGGAGAAACTAGCCATGATTAAAAAAAAAACAGACAGTGAAGAGTGAAGTGAAACCAGGCAAGGGAATGACAGGCCAGAGAGACAGCAACTTTACCACAATTGTCCTCTAGAGAAAACAAAAACCCCAAAACAACATCATATTTACTTCAGAGGCTTTCTAAAAATATATGTAATGTTTGAGAAGAAAAAAAATGGGTTGAGAAAAAGTCAGATGAAGAGAAAAATAACACTGATCTGCTGGGATTCTGTTGAGAGAATGAGCAGAACAGAAACTGTATTTCAGGTGCAGCCTTTAAGCTATGGATTGGATACGACTGTCAGTCCTGGTTATCCAAAGGAAAAACAGAGCCCAAAAATGATAGTCTCAAAGCTGCTTTCGTTGGCCAAGACAGAAATCCAGGACTCAGCTATTAAAGAAATGAAAACACTTTCTTTAAACAGCAACAGGATTTCAAGCCTTACCTAAATCATGGCTCATTGCAGAAGAGCTTATACCTCAGCTGCAGACAGAAGATGATAAAATGAGGACAAGACAGAGTGGTCTTCAGTTGTCTGTGGAAGGAAGGCTGGCTGGAAAGCCCCTCTTTTCTACTTTTCCTAGACCATGAAGTTTGTAGCTGATGCAAATTTACAGTAAGAAAACAGGCACTTAAGGATCCTGTATCAGAAAAGGAGCTTCAGAAAAGTGTCATCACCATCTCTGTCTCTGAGACCAAAGTCAAAAGTTGGCAGAAGTTTTTGGTGCTCAAAGCAAAGTTTTCTTGGGTTTTATTTTCCAGAGTGTTTTCTATTGGGTAATATGTAATGCCATAGGATTTACATTCAGCACTCATCAGCTCAGTATTGATTACTCTGATGCCTATCAGGTCACAGAATGTCAACTTCACTTTCTAAAGTATGGAACATCCAACTAATTGTTTTGAGAAGTTCACTATGAGAAGATGTTTGAGATGTTCACTTTTCAAACTCCTACATCCTACCAAATTTCCTATGGCAGAAGCAGGATCTGCTTCAACCACAAGATCCTCCTGTTATCTCCCTCCAAACACCAGCTGATGGTAGATTATCAAGGAACACAGGACTGTATTATCATGCCCGAGTGAGCAAAAAAATATAATCAACCTTAATGTTGACTTTTCCATCCCCAAAAGTCTTTAAAGATAACTTTTGTGAATATTTTCCTAGCTTTCTGCATACAAAATAACCTATTACATGCCACCAGATTGTCATTTCTGTCGGTAAATAAACAAGAGTTCAGAATATTAGCTCCATCACAGGGGGGTCTGAGCTGAAAGACCATCTTGGTTCCCAGTAACTATAACCAACTGCTTGCCATTGCCTCCAAGGACCAGGAGAACTTGCCACTGGGTTTCACAAAAGTTTAATGTTAAGAATGGTAAGGAATTTGGAGTTACATGTGTCAAATTCTTTCAGCTTAAGTTTATCCAGACCTAATTAAGTTAGAAAATAGAAATTAAATTAGAAATTAATTAAATTCTTAAATTAGAAAAGAGTGGATTTAGATTGGATGTAAGGAAGAAGTTCTTTACTTTGAGGGTGGTGGGACACTGGAACAGGCTGCCCAGGGAGGTGGTGGAGGCCCCATCCCTGGAGACATTCAAGGGGGGACTTGATGGAGCTCTGAGACAAAATAGATGGATACTAGCTCATAGCTGATAGCTGTCCCCATAGGCAACATGGATACAACAATCAAGATGCTTATATCCAATCTTGCACACAGCTCTGAAAATGAATACGACCGTGGCCTTGAATCCCCTCCTAGATTTTAGAGGAGTATGAGGATGCTACTGATATTTTCCTATTCATTCTCCCAAACATGCCCCTTTTCTTTTGACTCTGCTCTTTCTCTTTACCTCCAACCCTGAGTTCTCCAAACCCCAAATCTTCAGTCTGCTCCTATTCACCACAGAATGTTTCAGGCTGGAAGGGACCTCCAGAGGTCACCTGGTCCAAGCTCCCTGCACAAGTAAGGACATCTCTACCATCTATCATGCTCAGCCAGTCCTCAGTCTTATGCTCTTCAACACACCCATGCCTCAGTCAGTTCTTCTCCCACTTATTCCATGCATCCCACCACCTGACATTACCCTTAGCCCCTTGTCTGCTGCAATCAGATAACTCTTCTCCAGCAAGATCCCTTAGGAGCACAGATGCTGTCCTTTCACATCAGCTGCAGTAGCTCAAAGGCAAGCTCTCCAGGAAATCTGGCCCACACTCCCACTGATACACATGCAGCACAGGTGGAATCAGGCATTTAAGCTGCTAAAATAGTTTTTTTCCTCTGCAGAGCATGTGCAAAACAGATTTACAGGCAGATTTTCACAGTGACACCAGAAGGCATCTCTG
The DNA here is from genome assembly GCA_027560015.1 of Chloroceryle amazona. Lineage (NCBI taxonomy): Eukaryota > Metazoa > Chordata > Aves > Coraciiformes > Cerylidae > Chloroceryle > Chloroceryle amazona. The sequence continues at coordinate 12,265 of JANHFX010014822.1, read as the reverse complement.
ACATACAGGAAATGCTCCACTCTCTCCCTGTCTCCTCCACAAAGCTTTAACTAACTAGAATGAGGTAGCAAAGTTTGGTGAGAGGTGGAAGGTCACTCAGTTTTGAGTGTGGAAAAAAATTGCTTCTTCCTATCTTTCTTTCAGAAATAGCCAAACCACTCTGAGCCACTGTCTGCAGATCTGGGGAAAGAGGAAAAGGAAAAACTGGTGAGGAAAAGGACAAACCGGGGGGAATCACAATTCCTGATGTCAGTTGATAATCCAGGAGAGTTCCATGGAAATAAATAACTAAGGTTAAAATTACCTGGGTTTCTAAATAAAGCTGACTCTGTCTCACATCTCATCCTGGAAAATACTCACTTAAAACAACTGAGGATTCATCCCATGGAAGGGCTTCAGATTCTGAATGAAAATCTGAGCCTTGTAAAGTTCAATTAGAGAACAAAAAATTGTGAAAAGAGCTCTTTCAAATCCAGCTCCTGGCTTTGGCTTTCATGTGATACTCAGCATAAATCAGGTCACTTCGGAGCTGAGTGTTTTGGTACCTCTCTCATTCTTATTTAATTAAGGTTTTGATTGCTGGTTTGTCATATTCTATGAGTTTCATGAAGACTCTTGTAAACATCAGACCTACGGAGAGTTTAACACTTGAGAGATGCCAATCTTATCACAGCCCAGATAGAGATGTACAGGTTATGCTGCATTAGCAGCAGCAAACAAAACGCATTTCACACGCATGAGAAAGCATGGAGGTTTTTTCTGTGTGAGAAGGAAACTGATGTATGTTTTTCCCACTAAAGCAGCGTAGGCTTTCAACTGTTGATAGCTTCCCTTGTACAATGCCAGCAGGTGTAACTGTCAGCACAGCTACTCCTGTCCCCAACAGTTCCACCCAGTTGTGGATTGTCCAAGCACGGTCAGCTTTAGGAGCCAAACATTCTTATTCCATGTTCTAGCTGATGGCTTTTCTGAAGAGCTATTTTGAAAGAAGCTGCAGCTCTAAACACTGCTACGTCAGCAAAAGTTTCATGCAGGAGTCTGGGCTAAACCAAAGCAGCAGCACAAGTTAACCCTTCAATGCCTAGCAGCTATCATCATTCCCATAAGCTAGAACATTCGCACCACATCGGTTTAGCCAGAAAATCCAAAAGAAACTCCTAAAGAATTCTTTTAACCCGCCTCTGCTAATCTAGCTATGCCACAACCTGCCAAAAATGCGTGTGCTGGTCTAGTTGAGCAGCTCCCTTTTTAAGGCATTCCCCTAAGCTGCTTGCATTTGTTTTCACTTTCCTTTGCTTTATATCATCCTTACAGTACCATCCAGATGGCAAAGAAATGCTCAGCCTTATTTACTTAAGTATATTTTCAGACACCAGAGTCAGAGAACACATTGCTGGGAAAACAACGAAGATGAATTTTGCAGTTTTCAGGTGAATGCGATCAGAAAATCTTGCAGGTTTGGGGTCTTTTGGGTTTTGTTTTCTTTTTTTGTGTGTAGGTTGGTTGGGGTTTTTTTGTAGGTATTTTTCTGTTGGGTTTTTTGGGGGGTTGTATTTGGTTTTTTTTCAATACACTACAAAATAATGAGATAATAGATTGTAGTATTATGCAAAAAAAAATCCCACAAAACCTCCCAATACCCAACCTTTTAATCTGGGAACAATGAAAAGTCCTTAGGATAAAATGAAACATGAAAGCAGCAGCCTATGGACTAGAACAGATGGGCACATTTCCATTTCTGTGAATGCAACCAGCCATTCATGTCAAGGGAAAACCTAGTCCCTCTGTGGAGCCCGGACCACAACGCCAGGCACTGGTCAAATCCTTTGCTGCTGTACACATCATAGAAAAAAATAGCTAATTTACTGGTGTTTTACTTTGCACTCTGCAATTGTGCAAATAAAAAGAGGGGGATCTAATATGTCCTACTATCAAAATGAACTTTGGGTTACTTGGGATCTCCTCAGCCTCTCCATGGGGGATATTTTAGGAGAATGTGGCTCAAATATATGCCTGGAACAGTTCCATTTACTTCCCAAGAGATGAATTTAGCTCTTCCATTGTTGATGCTGTTTCACACATTGCACGTAGGTATCAGCATAAGTCAGGAACAGCGCCAAAAAAACCCTTGTCTGCATTTACCCAGATCCCTCCGTATGCCCTAATTGAATCACAAGCAAAAATGATTGCATGCACTGAATTTATCCAAAATTATTCATCTGATTTCAAACCAGCATCGAGAGGAGAGGCAGGCCTGGATTATTCTGACCAAACAATGTAGCTTGATGGCTCATCTCAGCATCTAATGAAGTAACGTTTGCATAATGCATGAAACCCACAACTGCTTTGCCTTAAAGATGGCCAGATGTTTACTGAGGATGTAATCAAGTGACAGTTTCTCCCAGAGATATGAAGACCAAGGCTGAGACAGGTAAGTAAGAGAGGAAGAAATGTTTTATTCCCATTTGCAGCTGGGAATACCAGCAAACAGCTTGGTGATCTCAATTCTCCAATTACCAAATTCCTATCTGACATTATTAGACAAAAAAGATGTTTTATTACAAATAATCACCGCTCTGAATGGACAGAACATGGTCATACCTCTCTACATTTCACAATTTTGATTGCCTTGTAATTCAACCTCAATCTCCAGGCCTTCTAGGTAAGGAAAAAAACCATTCTGTGTAGACTACAGTAAATGTACCTCAGGGAAATCTACACCTGAAAAGCCACTTGAAAGCACAGAACTATCAGAGCCTGATAGATGGAGAGCGTGCAAGCAGAAGACAGTTATTTCTTTGTCTCAGTTAGCTGACAAACTTTAGCAAACATGAACTACCCACCGAAGTTTGCTATCCCTTGAGTCCACTAGCTAGTTTCTGAGAATGATTTTCAGAGGCAAGGTCTGAAACCAGGCAATTTATCCTCACTGGGTAACCAATACACCTGGGGAGGGGGAGGAATAAATAATAAAATGGCACAATCTTGGCCACACGTGCCCTTTTTCTGATCTGAGAGAGGCATTGTTAACCTCACGCCTGTTTAGATGAATGGGGGGGAATTTACATTAATGAAGGGACAATCAAGGTAAGGATTAGCACATGCAACTGAATCAGGAGGAGGTGGAACAGTTGGGAAAGCTGAGAAGTAGTTACCACTTTCAGAGGTTACCAGGAGCACAAGGTGTACAGAGACATAAACCCCATGCCACCATTGAGCTTGTGCTTTCCATATTCAACACAACTGGGAAATTTAGTTTCCAGGCTTCTTCTTTCTAAGGCTTTAGTAATCTCTCCCAAGGATAAGGACCAAGAGGTCTGAAATAGCATGGCTAATTCATGAAATAGCATGGCTAAGTGTTCTCAAAATAGTAGCCAACCTTTTTTGTCTTTCCTCCTCTGTTACAGAGGACTGGGATGCATCCTACTTGTTCTCTTGCTCCCAGTCCTCACAGAAACTTCTGGCTTTGTAGAAGAATGTTAATAACAAACTTCTGGCTTCGTAGAAGAATGTTAATACAGAAGCAGGTTACAGGACAGTGAAATTGTCACTGTCTGCCATGATGGAGTGCCTGCATGGCTAAGGGTTTCTCCATTCCTTCCTTCAAATCCTGGGGCTTTTTAAATCTCAAATTGCAACAGGTACAACCCAATCCAACCTCAATCAAGTATTCACAATCCAAGCAAGGAAAATATCAGTGGAACTCAGACTGATGTATTTATCAACCAGTAATATTTATGGTAAGTTAGGCACTGTAAGAAAGAGCTTGGCAGCTTCCTACCCTTGTGAACATGGCCCTTAATTTGTCAAGTCATACGTATGAGAATTACAACTGGTATTTAATACCCCCTCATGACTAAATTCCTTAAGGACTTTTGAAAATTCTATTCTCCCTGAAAAAAAAACAAAACAAGTGCCTAAATCAGAGAGGGCAAGAAGCAGTTATCCCTGCTCCCAAATCTTTCCAGACCCCCCTGGATCTGTTCCTGTGTGACCTGTCCTAGGTGTTCTTATGCTGGCAAAGGGGGGGTGGACTCGATCTCCAGAGGTCCCTTTCCAACCCCCACCATTCTATGATTCTTTGAAAAAAAAACCTTAAAAACATGAAGATTCTTCTGTGACTCAGGTATTTTATGGAATCAGATTGTACTGAGATGTTCCTTCCTAACTACAAGCACATTTATAATGCCACTGGAATCACTCCATGGCTGGGTCTGCATCCCCCAAACTTTATACCATGAAATTTTAGAACAAATTGTCATTAGAACTGCTTTATCTTTCACAGAACTGATCAGCAACCACCCCTTTGCTTCTTGGGTAAAGCCACCACTCCAAGAACCAAGGAAAACCAAGCTCTCAAAAGCACGTGTTAAATTATATCAGTATCATGCAGGAATCCAATAAACAGGTCTTCCAAATAGTAATTACTCATTCATGGAGCAATCATGCAAAGCTGAAACTCTAAAATGAAGCTGATAAATGCTTGGCCACTCAAAAACTTAACTGATTTTGGCAAAGAGAGCCTCAGTTTATCCTAAGTTGATACTCTTCGCAGCAATTTAGCCATAGTTTTCCTAAATTAACTTTCTCAAATGTCAGCAATAGAGAAAGTGGATCTATGTAGCACTGGACAGACAAGGAAGGCAGCTGTTACTTTCTAAAGCAACTTGAGCAGTGTGGACACTTACTCTGAAGCCCAAGACCTGTAGGTCCCAGAAATAACTCACAAGCTCAAGGCTGAGGTACTTCTTAGATACTATAACAATGCTCAGCTGTGGAGAAGACATTCAGTCCAGATGTTTAGACTTTTTTATCAATGCCTGTTACCAAGCAGAGGAGACATTTCATTCTCCTAGGCTACTGAATTGCTCCTTTGTTATACACCTCTTGAGACAACTCTACGGCTAAGTCATCAGTATTTGGCAATCTGCTTGAACACTGAAAAGACAAAGCAGCAGGCAGAAGTTCAGTCCATCACCAAAGATATGTGAAAAAAACTCTAATTTGTCCAAGAAGCAGACTGGATTTCCTGCCAATGTGGTAAATTATAGCAATAAGTATTTTACTGCTCTTGTAGTCCATTGCCCTGTACCTCAAACACGGGCAGCCTAAGGCTCCTATCCAAGTGTCCATCATCTAGGTCCTATTTTAGTCACGCAAAGTGAGGCTCTAGAGGACACAGAAGTTGAAGCTGCCAAGATGCTATGCGAAAAGAAAATCAAAATCAATCCATGCTCATTTTTTCCCCCTTCAGCTTCCTCCTTTCCACTCCATTTCACTTCTGAGATGATGTTATCCTTTCACAAGCTCCATGGTGAAATACATCATAAATAGATGCAAGTTCCATCTTATTACTACTACCACCTCCCAGAAACATTTCCTTGGTGAAGCATTGATTGCCAGAGCTTGAAGCAACAAGAATGAGTCTGGTTTTGATTTATCATGAAAAATCCATGCAGCTTAAAAGTTTCCTATAATTCATAGCCTTTGAATCATGAGTGATCGGAACTTAATGACACTGTACCAGTATGTTCTAGAAACAAGAGTAATAAATGTTTTTTCTATGGTATGATCAAGTGCGTGATTGGTATCTTAGTTCTCATAAAAGAGCAGATCCACTCAAACTAAAATTTAACCCAGGACCTGAGTTCTCTCTTAGGTCCCAGAGCAAAAAGCAGCATATAAAACTTGCAGGGAAAAATACAAACATCCAGAGGCATTCCTTTAAAGATGATCTGAACTCAGCAACTGGAAAACTCATCCCTCAAAAATAACAGACACCACCTCTCTACACTTTATTGCTTTACAATAAAGATTTTTCTTTATAAATACATTAGTTAAGACAGTGAGATAGAGAATAAAACCATTCCAAGTTAAGAAACAACAAGATACCAGGCTTGTGCTCAAATAGTGTCTTGCATTACCTTTGAGAAGAAGCTATAAAGGAAATATTTAGGGCTACACAGTGAGGTGGAAAACAAATTAAATCTGGATTTCAATTAGCTTTGCTTTATTATGGAAAGATTCACCAGGTTATGTTTCTATAATTGCTGATGCTCCAATAATAGTTTTAACTATCAAGTAAGCAGATCTAGTCTAAATATATGCAGGAAATTCAGACTTAATTATAAGTTCTGAATAATATTCTAGCCAAGTCTCCACATCACGGCTAGTCTTTTAAATACCTATCATGTCTAGTGGAGAAGCAAAATGAGAACATTGGGACTTTGAAACTGAAGTTCAAAGAAGTCCATCGATACATTAAGGGCCAAAAAAAAAAGAGTAAGGATTGCTTTTAATCTGCAACACTTAACTGAACAAAAGGGAAATAAAGCATTCCTAAAGGTATATGACAAAGCCAAGAGAGTGGACACAAAGAGTGAAGTGGTGAAATACACAAAAGAAACTCTGTGAATTATCTTTTGGGATTTCCTGAGAATAAATAGATGAGCATACACCCAACCGATAACCAATTAACAGCTTCATGAACAGGTAAGTGCAGTTTATAAGCTTGTTTCTCACCCTGCCTCTTCAATATACTTAGAATCACAGAATGGTAGAGGTTGAAAGGGAGCTCTGGAGAGCGAGTGCAGCCCCCCTGCCAGAGCAGGGGCACCCAGGGCAGCCCACACAGGAACAGAGCCAGGGGGGGCTGGAAAGTCTCCAGAGC
>JANHFX010014821.1:83640-94483 GCA_027560015.1 Chloroceryle amazona | reverse complement strand
TACTCCTAGGCTGGGTACTGCTCAGGAGTGTAGGACGTCGTCTGCGGTGATGATGATGCGGATGGGTGATTCTATTGCCTTGCTGCTGTTGTGTAGCTGTACTGTGGCTGTCTGTGTGGTTTTGTTTAGAAGTGTCCCATCTTGAACCCAAAGTCTTGTCCTTTCTTTGCCTCGTACTGAGAGGGACAGAACCAGAAGATTAAAGTGCCAGTCTTTGTATCATCCTGTTTCTCAGGTCAGGGATTCTTCATTCAGAATATTCAGATGAGGTGAGAGGGGGTACACAGAAACAAGGGAATTGCTAGAGTAGATCTATTCCCTCTGCATCTTGCTTCCATCCAATTAAGTAGAAGCATCTCCTCTCTTTAAACAAACTCATGTTCGGTGTTGGAAAGTGGTCAGGCAAGTATCTAGCAACAGTAGCACTTAAAGATAGGATTCAGCCTTTCCTTTCCTTAAGGGCTAGGTGTGTTGGTAAACAGCCCTGAGAACCAACCGGGAACTGTTGCTATGAGTTTAGACAAAATATCTTCCAAAACAATTATGCAAGGCCGAAAGGAAAACATCCTTAACTATATTGGAAGTAGTGCTAGTTGCCATAATTCATTCTTTATATCATAATATTTTTTTCAAGCTTGTGGTAACATGTTGTGCTTGTGCTTCTCAATGTTGGTAATTAAGCCAGTGAGGAAGCACCCAAGATAGTGCAATCTAGATCTGTAATATGACTTGGGAGTTCTATTCTGGTTTTGTTGTGTTTTGTTTTGGTTTTTACCTCTGACTTGTATAAGGACTTCTTAAATCTGCTTTAAATGATTGTGGTGGTGTTTATTTTCAGAGTTTCTTTCAAGCTAACAGACTTGGTCTAAAATAGTAAGAAATAACACGAAACTTTCATGAAATATTAACCAAAATAGTTTGGGCCAGTGGAGCCTCTGCATAGAAGTCTGGGAGCATGTCTTGGCTTGCCCAGCTTTGCTTACTTCTAGAAGTGTTTTCCCACAGTTATCAGTGAATGAAACGGAATCCTAGCCTGCTTTGAGTATGAAACATATTTAGGCTATATTGCAAGCCAGTGTCCATCAGAAGCTAGGCTTTCATTCAGAGGCTGCATGCTATATCTAGTTGTGAGAAAACAGTGTGCATCAATTTTTTTTTTTTTTTCCTTTTTTCTTTTTCTCCACCCTTAAGGAATTTAAGTTCTGCCTTACATTTGCACCTTGTAGCAGCTTGCTCTCAGAACTGGATTTTGGTTTCTGTTACAGAAAAAGTGTTAAGCACTGCAAACCACAAATAATCTGACACTGACCTGAGCACAGATACAGTTAAGAAGAAATAAATATGATAATACAGTTTCTATGTCAAAGCATGAAAACCCTTCATGGAGAGTTTTTATTTCTTCTGTTACTGTTCTGGTCTCCAGAATGATGTTAGATTTATTACTTCATTTATAGTTATCATTGTACTTTTTACATTTCAAGTCCCTGTTTTGTGGTTTTTTTTCTCAGCTATTTTGTTTTTGAGGTGGGGGGTGGTATTTTGGTTTGGTCTTGATTCATTCTGTAAGTTTGGGTATGGCTGACTAAATGGCAATTTTGAAAGATACAGGTTTGATAATATCTCAGAGTAGAGCTGGGGGAGGAGATGATATTTTAATGGCTCTTGTTCTCAAGTTAGGATTGAAGATAAACGTGGCTAAGATGTAATAGCTGGCATCTTTCCAACCCATGGAGTCACTTGATTTAGTTTATGCTTATGATTATTATTACTGGAGTGCTGGCGAGCTCATTGGCAGATTAGTGCATGTGTAAATGTGACACGGGGTGGATAGTGCATCTTTCCTTTCCCTGCTCTTCCAAAGAGTCTGGTCTTAGCCTTTGTTTTACAATGCATCTCTCTCACCCCACCCCCTTCCTGTATCCATCATTTCTTCCCTCAGTTACCTGATACTTGTGGGAGCTGCGATGGCCCTCATGCAGACAAAGCTTTCAAAGGGGGTGCTGAAAAGCAAAGTCCCTAGAGATTGTGCTGTCAAGGCAGAGCACAGTAATCTTAGCAACACTTCTTGCTTTCAGGATGGTTGGGGGAAGGGACATCAAGACTACTTTTCTGTAATTAAAATTCTTTTGAAGCAGTTTTTGAGGGTGGGAATTGGTTTGGGGATTTTTTGATGCTGCTTCACTATCCCAGTGTTTTCTGTCTTCTGTGTGGAATTCTTCCACACATTTTATTGTGGTTAAACAGTGTCAAAGGCTCTACTTCCTGGTTAAGTACATAAGATGCATTAATGATGACAAAGATGAGCTAGCCAAGGTGAAAGGTCTTCGAAGTCAGACCGGATAAGGTAGCTTACGGGGTTTCAAGAAGATCATGTTTGTCTCAAGTATAATCTATTACCTATTTATGTTTTCAAGTACTTCACTTTACCCTAAAGACGAGGATTTTTCTTTTTAATTAAAACTGTTGTGATACTGTGTTTTGTTGTTGGGGTTTTTTTCTGTAGTCGTGTGGCTTTGAAACTAACTCTTACTTCTCTTTTGCAGAGATCCTACACGTTGCTTGTGGAGGCATGGGATTACAATGATAACTCAACTAGTAAGTATTCATTCTGCTATTTTACTTCATTTGGACACCTTGATTTCCTGGCGACTGAAAGGACTGGGGTAGTCCAACCAGCTCACAGTGAAGCAGGATGTGAGGAGAGGGGAAAAGCTCTCTCCCTGACAATTCGGAGCACCTGCTCCAGGCTCTGCAGCAGGCGCTCTCTGTCACATTGCCTGCAGAGGTTACATATCTCGCTCACCTCAGCATCAATGGTTTGCCTAAAAATAGATGCTGTTAATTCCCTCTTTTCTCCTTAGGGAGAATAAAAGCCATGGGGTTTCTTCAGGGAGTTTTGTTTCGATATTTTTGTTTGTTTTATTTTTAATTAGGAGTGATACTCAAAAGCTGAAGTCTTGTTGACTTGGGAGCTCCCTACAAACTGAACATGCTAGTTTAAAAAGATAAAAAAAATAAATCTCCCTAAGACTTGGTATGTATATGTATCCATCTAATGACTGTAGATGAGAAACAGGAGTGACTACTAGCTCTTCCTTGGGAGTTGGATGCCTGGGGATTTACATTTGGGGTCTGAAAAAAATATTTACGAGACACCATCTGGTAGAGCTGGCTGGAAATCAAAAGTGGGAATCTTTCTCCTGGAATGTCTTCAGTTGGTTTCAGAAATTTTCTGCTAAGCTTTTCCTGCTGGCTAGAGGAAGCTGGATAGAGGCTCTTGGCAAATGAGCTGTTCTGCTTACTGCCTACTGTTACTGAAGTAGGTGGGCAAAATTAGCTCTATTTTCAATCTAAGGCTTTAATAGTGTGTGGTAAAAGCCACAGCAGAAAGCATGAATCTGAACTCATAAACCTTTTGTTGACACAACAAGCCTTTTCCCTCAACATGGAAGAGGCAGCACTGCGGCCCATCTTACACAGATCTTGTAACAGCTTCTTATAGTCAGCTTTGGAATGCTAGGCAAGAGCTGCATGGTAATGAAATGAACTTCTTTCTTCTTGAAAGAAAGGCCTTGTAGAAATGTGCATGGTGCTCTGGACTCTTAACTGGTGGAGAATACACTCCTTGGGAATGGCCTCTGAGTCTGGGAACCTTTCTGCCCAGATCTGCTTTTTGTTTTCTTTTTGATGTACGTGGCGTGTCATATTAGTTCTAGAAAAAAAGTTGTCCACTGCAGATGGTTCACATGACCTGTCAGTGATAGCCACAGTTTGCTTTACAATTGGCTGCATCCAGCACTGTTGCAGTACCTGTGATTTCAGGCCCTGTCCCAGCGTAGTCAAGGACTGGTGGCTGGTAGACTTCTTGGTTTTTGACTATGGGAGAGCAGAAGATAGATGGCTGCAGCAGCAGAACTGCACTGAAAATGGGAGATGCCTGAATTCAGAATGAAGGTCTTGTTTACAGTAGGATCTAAGAGGTTTTTTCAGACTGGGTCTCTGCCACTTTTACTATTATTAGAGCTCATCTTTTTTCATGAAACAACTTCATTTCCAAAGCTACACAATAAACCCTTTCTTTGCTTTCATGTTCTGGAAGTACAATTGTCTTCGGACAAAATTGCCTCATTTCTCAGCAGTGCATTTTCCCAAGTGCAGACATGTTCTTGTGTATGTTCTTGATTTGCATTCCTGCTCTAGCTTTGCTGTCACTTATCTGTCTGTAGGTCACTTCAGTCACTCTACTGCACAAAGCTTTTCCTTTGTACTGCGTCGCTTTACTCACCGTGAGTATTCCCATAGCTGAAGAATGTCTTGAACTAGTTAAGGAAATCATTAGAAATAAACGATTGTAATTATCTAAACTGATGATTATTTTTTTGATGTCCAGGATTTTTTTTACCCTAATTACCACTGAATTGTAAGGACTCTGTGAGAGCTCTCCAAATAAGGGAAAAAAAAGAAGTGGATTTATAAGGCTTTGTGTAGCTTTTCAATAGCTCTAGCATCCTCTGATCAATGCAGTCATTAGGAGATCCTAGAGTGGATGCTTCCTTCCCCCCTCCACATTCCACTCCTCCTACGTTCCCTTTACCACATACTCTCCCTTGTTTCACTTCCAAGAGTGGCTTGCAGTTAAATTCTGGCCCTGTTGAAGTTGATGAGAATCATGCTTTGTTGGAGCCAAGATTCAACTTAAATGGTTTTCTTACTCTGATTCTTGTCTAGATGCCATCTTGCTACTGTCGCTTCATACATAAAGTTAATGGGGCTGACATTGCATCTCAAACTATGTCAAAGAGCTATTGTAAATTACTGTTATCGGTTGCATGTGAATTCCAGTAGGCATAAGAGAGTTCAGTACAATGTAAACCAAGCCATAGCTGGAAGTTGTCTGAAACAAAGACTTTTGAAAATAAGTGTGGTGTTCTTGGCCACCCAAACTGTGTAGAGGAGTCTGGATTTTTTTAGTTGTTGTTTGCTTCCTGCTGATGAGTAGTGAAATTTCCAAAAATTGGACCACTGAAAAGCAAAGGTGAGCAGTCAAAATAGCAAATTATCCTGTGCTGAGAATCCTCTGATATAGTTCCCACTGGATTTAAAAAAAAAACAACAACAAAAAAAAAAACCAACAAAACCCCCCAGATTAATAGCTTTAAAGTGTAACCACAAAAAGGGAATGAAACCAACAAACTCTCTGACAGCAAAGTGCAGAGTGGAAGCTATAGATGTACAGAAAGCTCTTCTGTTCCACTTCATCAATTTCTAATTGGTTAATGTTTCCTCTAACCTTTCTATCAAAGCATGGGATTCTGAGTCAGATCGTGTCAGGGGAGTTAGAGAGATCGCTTTCTCTCAAGCCTGGCTGATTACTTCTTTTTATTTACTTAACCAGTCTGCTGCTTTTGGCATTGCTTACTATAAAATTTCAAGCGCTGTTGATGCAGGCTAAGAATGGAAGAGTTGTTGCAATGCCTTCCCTGAAGTGTGGGTCAGCACCCTTGTGTAAGTGCCTACTGACAGGTGGGAATAGGGAAGGGTGGAGAAGTTTTCGTACAAGAAGGAACATGCCAATACTTCATTGTGAAAACTGTGGGTTGATGGCTAATGGAAAGGGATCTTATGTCTGTGAGACCTTACTTGAATTTAAATGTATGGTGGTAGCTTTATAACATGTATCAAATAAAAGGCATTTTAGTCATGATCCAAAGTGAAATCACAGCTGGTTTTCATCTGGGCCCTTAAGAAAATAAAGTCCAGTGGACTACTAAGGCTGTTTCCATTTGAGTTCAGTCTGTGGTTAAGGGCTCAAAAGAGCTGGTGGCTAGAGTGAGATGTCAGAGATGTACAGCTTCCTAGTGAGCTGGCAGATAGGGAAAGAATGATAGAGCAGAGAGAGGAAAGATCTCCTTTCCAAGGCACAACTGTTTCTCTGGTGCCAAGGATTGAAATAGCTGTCAGTGGTATGTTCCCAAGGGAGAACAGGAAAAGAGTAGAAAAGCAAGAGTGAGAGTGTGTGTGTGTGTGTGTGGAGGCAAGGGGGAGGGTTTGCAAAACTAAATTGAGTGTTATTCCCCTTTTCTCCTGCCACTTACAGGAGAAAAGGATAGAGTTGTTTTACTTTCAAGAAACAGGATGTCTTTATGCACAGCCCCGGTATTTGGGGAAAAGTGTTTGCTTTCCAGCTGCCCTGTGGATTGGGGTGTAATCTTGGCAAGCGCAGCAAAGCCATCTCCAGCACGCATGAGTGGAAGTATAATCGCTTGACTAGCCTCATTCAAGGCGAATAGATATGCATCTGCTTAAGTACCTCTTAGAATTAGTCAGTAATCTTGTTGATGAGATCTAAGAGCCTTACACCTGCACAGTACAGGACATGATATTGCTCTGGATATACCAGTATGGAAAAGTCCTTAGGCATCTACATGACTTGTGAATGGTGTTTAAATTAATAAAGGCCTGCATGCATTTGAAAGTCTTACCCATAGATGTGGGGTTGGGGGCTTAATGCCAATGAATAATAAAAACTGATTTAAATGGAAAGGAGTATAGAACCAGAAATACAAGGTGGTGAATAAGAAGCTGTTGCCCTTAATTTCACACTGTAAACACTTGCTGAATGCTGTAGTCTCAAACCAAGAATACTCCCCAAAATGGGTAAATGCTTACAGTGTCTATGTATTGACACTCTTCGGTGGTTGTGCAGCAAGGGCTGCGACAACTTCATTCAAAACTGCAGACAAGCAGGCAGGAGGATCTGGTGGGGAATTGGTAATGGGTATCTCTGGTTTGAGAAGCCCACTTGGAAGATTTTTGAAAGCTACAAATCAAAGGTCCTTAGCAATACATTTAACAGTATTTTAGGTGAAAAACTGCCTATAAGATGACAATTTTAAGCTTGATATAGCCACTTCATTAGTCTTCACCTCTGCCTTCTATAAATTCACAAAGTTCATCTTGTAACTGTTAGAAGAGCGAGCTGCCAGTATTTCACACACTGCTTTGTAACGTGTCATTGTCAAACTGCCTGTCTACTGAAAATTATTCTGTCGCCAGACGATGCTCCCATAATATAGAACAGTGCAGCCTGGTACTTATTTTTTCGGTTGTGCTATGTCTGCAGGGATATTTTGGCTGTTTTATGATAAACTCACTTGGCAGTCAAGTGCTTGCTAGCAGCAGGTCATAAGGCAGTGTCAGATCATTTAAGTCACAAGACCTGGACTACAAAGTGAAATACCACAGATGTATACAATGTTCCAAGCTAATGTGAAATATTAGTATTTCAAGCCATAATTTAGACAGTTGTACAGCTCTCAAAGCCAGGATTTTTGCTGGAACTAAATTTCAAGTACAAAGTCTAAACTTTGAAATGCTCTGTAGAGAGAAGGGGGATATCTAGCACATATATGAAATGAGATCTCTGCTTTGAGCTCCAGAAATCTTGAAGTTTTAGTGTCCGCTAAAATCTGAAGTGAGAACTTCTACATAATTTCTCAGCCAAAACCTCATGAGATTACTGATGTTGTCTAAATGTCAGAGTTTCTAGTTTTCAACTTAGCATTTCCACCAGAGTCCCACAAGGCTGCAGACTTCGTGTGGTGCTTATGTTCAGTTTGTAGACATTGCTTTATTAGGTTATTGTAGTATGATGTTTTTGTAAATATTCCAGTTAAAAACAAAACCATTAATGGAGAAGCCTGGAAAACCACATTATGTACCAGTCTATTGGAGTACAAGTGAAAACAGCTGGGTTTTCTTTAATCGCCATGATTCTTACTGGATGTTCTTACAGTGCAAAAGAGATAAGTAATTGGCAGTACCTAAGAGTTCCTTTTGATTTCAAGCTTTGTTCAATTTGATAATGCTATATGTGTGTTTCAGTTAATGGTTTGTAGCTCCAGGGCAGCCTTATCTTACCCTCTAAAACAGAAAATTAATAAAATGAACTGGCTGCTTCAGAGTTTTGCCTGCAAAACTGGAGAGCTGTGATGCGATTATAACATCTAAATGAAGTTTTAACTCTTGAAATCTCTGCTGACTTCTAGATCCTGATCGCATTATTGAGAAGGCATCTCACTCTGGCATGATCAATCCAAGCCGTCAGTGGCAGACTTTGAAACATAATGCAGGAGCTGCCCACTTTGAGTATCAAATCCGTGTGACTTGTGCAGAACATTACTATGGCTTTGGCTGCAACAAGTTTTGTCGGCCAAGAGATGACTTCTTCACTCACCATACCTGTGACCAGAATGGCAACAAAACCTGCTTGGAAGGCTGGATGGGACCAGAATGCAACAAAGGTTTGTGATGAATGCTGGACCCCTATATGATCAGGGGGCTTGGATAGGATTTAAGTGTACCATATCCAGGTTGCAATTCAGTGGTCTGTGCAGACCACAGGGCTAGGGACTGATGGGACACTGACTAACTCTTCCCACAGAGAACTAGGGGCAGGAGAGGACTAGTTTCTGCCTTGTTTTAAAATCTTGGAGAGGTCTGACAAGTACTGGGCACTTAGCAGATGTGTGCTTTCTCTGATTATCCACATCTTTGCCCTTGGGAAGAAAACCCAGCCCACTGACTTCAATGGGAGTTCTGCTTCTGACTTCAGAAAGGATTTCCCCTTCGATGCAGAACTTCAAGACAAGCAGGAAGGAGAGACCTGTTTTAGAGCTGACCTGGCAACTGTAAATCTTTGGTGTTTGAAAAGTCCCAGGCTGTTTGTACTACCTGAGATGGTGTTTAACATGTTTATTAGGGAATGGCAACTTCCAAGATAATTCCAGGAGAAAGCAGGACTCTGAGTAGGAACAGACTATCAGCCTGTCTTGCTGACTGAGTTTACCTGAATTTGAATTGATGCTCATCTTAATATCTTGACTGTTCGGAGATACATTTCAAAAGTAAATCCAGAGTAGTTAAGAGTTGCTTTGAATTAGATGTAAAGCCAGGGAGAGTGGGCCAGCTCACCCACAAAAGACAGAGAAAAGAAACCTGTAGACTCAAAGTGACTTGAGGTGAGACCATTTCTCTTGCATAGAAATGCTCTTTGAACAGCATCATGTACGATTCCTCTGCAGAGGAGACGGATTTCCTATCACAGGGAGCAACCTACGCTGGTTTTCCTTCTAGTAGAATTGATAGGAGAGACTTGTTAAAAGCTTGGATTTAGTAGGATTACATTGCTGGTTAGAGATTAAAACATTCCCATGAGTGTGAAGATGCAGGAAGCTGGCAGCATGCTGATGTTCTTTTTTTGTGTGTGTTTCACTTTGTTTTGTTTGTTTGTTTTTTGTTTTGTTTTAACAGCTATTTGTCGTCAGGGATGTAGCCCCAAGCATGGTTCTTGCACAATTCCAGGAGAATGCAGGTAAAAGCTCCCTCTCACTTCTTGTTTTCCCCCACCCCCAAAATTATTAAACAAGTGATGTTAAATAGACCAGGGTTGGGGAGGGAAAGTTTTTGGAGTCATGTTTTTACCAATGCACATTATTCATGCTGACTCACCCAGAAAAAGGGGGTAGCAGGCTTTTAACGCACTGATAATTTTAAGAAGCTTTCAGTTTGTGAAATGGTGGCACTGGTGGGGAGTGTGGGATAAATCGTGTGAATGCTGCCTAATGAGCACGAACTAATTGTTCCTGCATAAATAGTGCAAATGTTTTGTGGGTATGATTTTTTTTTTTTCCAACAGCCTGATTAATAGGCTTTTTCAACTACAAGCTTGAAGTACAGTGTGGCTTTTCTCTCCTCTTCTCCCTTTCACTGTTTTCCCCTTGATCCCTCCCACCCCCTGGTTTCTTCCATCAGTAGGCAAAAGTCAAGCATTCTTTAGAATGGGATTAGTCAAATCTCTTGGTTCCTTTACCATTGTGAGCCAGGCTCCAAGTGCTGAGAGGTTAATAGCTGGGATAAAATCTTGTCAGTAGGCTCCGAAGAAGGCAGAATTTTGCTCCTGTGCTTTGAAGTCTATTCTGTCCTGGCAAGGAGACAATGAAAAGCAGAGTTTATCCATAACCCAACAATTAAATACTTTGAACGCCTCAAAATATACAGCATATATTTGCAGTACAGCAAAGGCTTTTCTCTTACTAATAAAGGGTTAATGGATATTAAATGTGGATATAATTTATCAATTAAATGGCTATAAGTTGCTTCATGTAAGCCTTTATCAAATCTGTTTACGTGTGATAGGGCTTCTGAGGGTTACAGAACGTTGATATTGATCCTGTGTAGGAAGGGTTAAAAGTGAAGCTTGGCTATTTGAAAATAAAACTCAGAAGTCTGAAGGAACAGAAAGCAATTTATCTGCCTACATATTGGTGGATTCTCTATTGCTAAAAACTTCTGTCTGAAGTGGACTGCTTTTCTTTCTAGGTAAGTTTAGTTCAAACAAGAATGAAATCTGAAGGTGACTGACAAACTATATATTACAAGAAGTCAGCCTAAATAGCCACAATGGTTCATTCTTTCTCTCTGTCCTTGTAATCTATGCTTAAAAACAAAGTCATCAAGGAATGTTCTGAAAATAAGGGAGGAAGTAAATTCTCATCCTCCACAGAAGGGATGAGTAAGTGAAGTCGAGATGTAGGATGAAATGTTGTAGGCTGTTTAGTGCTTTTAATGTTTAGCAGCACTGATATAAACTGGCTAGCCCCCCAGAACACCAAATCTAAATCTTAGTTTAATTAAAATAAGAGGAAAAAAAACTAGCAAGTAGTAGGAAGTATTACGGGGGGGGGGGGGGGGGGCCGGGGAGAGAGGAAGGGGGGGAGGGGGGGGTAACAGCAAAGGGTCACGGGGATTTGTGCGGGCGGCATAAGAAAAAAAATGCCTTATA
>JANHFX010014821.1:37676-83540 GCA_027560015.1 Chloroceryle amazona | reverse complement strand
GGGGGGCCAGGGAGAGAGGCAGATGGCGAGAGGAGCGTATCAGTCAAGGCTACCAGTGATTTGTGCTGCTGTCATCAGAATAAACATGCCTTATAGGGGTTGCTGTCTCCTAGTCAGAACAACAGGCTTTGTTTCCAGATTTTTTTTTTTTTCTTTCCTTTCTCTCTCTAAGTCTCTTACCTCCCACTCACTGCCCAGACATGCACTAGTGCTCTTATTTACTTAAGGTGCAACTTTCCCACACTTGATTTGCATAGTCTTGAAACAATGCTGTCCTTCTGGTGCTTTCAGATAACTTCTGCTTGCCAAGTCAGACCAATATCTTTAAAGTGAACACAGAAAAAAGACTTTATTTTCTTTTAAGTTTTGATGAGTCATATAGCCTGTATGTTAAAAATGCAACAGTTTAAAAATAACATCCCACCAGAAACTGCTCTGGGTTTGGGTACAAAAGACAACTTGCAAACATTCCTAAAATATCCTTTTCCCTTTTGGTGCGAGTCACTTTCTTTAATGCTGGCCAGCCAACAAAACCATAGTTACTTATGAATCACTATACAAGGAAAGTTAACTTTCAGTTTCTCATGAGAAACTGTTGCATACATATTATTAAACAAGAATTATTGCCATGAATCTTTTTTTGAAATTGGTATCTAACTTTGTTTTTAAATGTCCATAGCCTTAGCCAGTTTTGTTTGTTATACTATGAAGCCGATGTTTGAAGAAAGTCATATTTTTACTTGAAAGTGTAAAGAGAAACAAGTAAATAATAATAATATATAAAAAACACCCCAACATAAAAAACCCACACCAAATCTATACACTCAAAAAACAATCCACCAACACAAAACCCACAAAACAAACAAAATAAAACAAACAAAACCCCCACAAATAACAAAGCCTTTGATTTGGCAGAAAGGAGTTTGGATACCTGTTTTTTGCAGGTGAGGTCCCTTAGTTTTGCTTGTGTGCAAGCTCACAGGCAAGTTGCTTTGAAAGGAGCAGAAATTAAATTGGGCATGTTGCTATATTTTGATCTTTGTGCATTCTTACTATATTCCCCTATACTGAAAGATTTCCCAAGAGATCGTCCAGAGAGGTGGTTTTGCCTGCTCTGGTTTTCTTTCATGCTCTGTACACACAGACACAAGTTGAACTAGTGGTTTATTTTGACACACAAACTAATAAGAATTTCCCATTGACTTTGAATAGGCTGCTATTGAAATAGCTGCTAAAAAAAAAAAAAGTTAATTTGGATGCACTTTGTCACCTGAGATTTTTAGAAGGGAAGTCGGGCTCGCACTAGCTGTGTGCGATTACCCAGTGGAAAGATTCTTTGAGCTTTTTCCCATGAGAAGAAATTGCCAGTAGAAGATGGTGGGGGGTTTTATAAATAGAAAGCTTAGCTGACTTCTGTACAGATGATATTTGTTTTCATAATTTAGTGACAGCTTAGTGCATAACTGCCGCTGATCAATTACTCTTAGGACCTGTTAATGAAATACAGTACCTCAACAAACCCTCGCTTTTTGTTTTCCACTTGTTTTCCTTGTTTCTATCTATAGATCCACATTAACTTGAAGAATCCTTGGTCTGCCTTTCTAGTGAAAACTTGATGAAAGCTAAAATCAACTTTCCCTCAAGGATACTTTTCTTTAAAAGAGCACCTTTCTTCTAAGTACAGAATTTGGGTAGCTTATTGATAGTGGTGATAATTAAGAATAAATTCTTCTCTGGACGTTAGTTTCTCAGAAGTGGATGTGTTGTATTTATTCCATGAAAAGAGGTTAGCATAAATCAAACTCTGAAATCCACTGACAGCTGATTTTCTTTGAACACATGTAAAATCCTGATGCGTGCTGTTTTCTTTCATCACTTACCGTGGCCCAGTCCTTACTTGCTGCGTGTCTCCTAGTTCAGAATGTTAACTTCCAATGGAGCGGAGAGCTCCTAATGGTTTGCTACCGCCTTGCTGAGGGCTCAGAGTTGATGTTTATGGTTTTGTCTTCCTGCAAACCCAGCACAGCTGAAATGCCTGGAACCCTGTATTCATGAGGATCTCGGGATAACTATTGTTCCCACTGACTCTTACTCCCCCCTCCCCTCAATTTACAAAGCACCCTGTCAAAGTCCAGAGATTGATTTGTAGTGCACACCCACCCTCTCTGCCACATTTGTATGAGATTCCAAAAGAGTATTATAGTGCTGAATGCCCTCCTGCTGGTTCTCTCAGAACAGTTATTCTTTTGTCAGAAGGCTGGCTACAGAGACCTTGGCAAAACTACTAAAATGTTTGTTTACAAGAAACCATCAAACAAACCTTGAATAGCTTCTCTCCTCCCCTCATCTTGCCCTTCTCCCCAACCTCCTCAGTCTTTCTCCAAGCTTTAGAGTTCACACTCCCATCTACATAGAGCAATTGTAATGGGGTTTTGGTTTGGTTTCCTCTTCTGATTTTTTTTTTTTCTTTTTCCTCCCCTTTTTAAAATGAAGGTGTCAGTATGGATGGCAAGGCCAATACTGCGATAAGTGCATTCCACACCCAGGATGTGTCCATGGCACTTGCATTGAACCATGGCAATGCCTCTGTGAAACCAACTGGGGTGGTCAACTCTGTGACAAAGGTATGCTAATCTTAGGGACAGTCAAGTGTAACACTTGAATTTTAACACTTGGTAGACTTAGCAAGGAGAGAGTGCACGCGAGACTGAGGGAGTGAGCCTCCTGAAATGTGCTGGGAGTGGTTTTCTGTCCTTAGGACTCCTAGCATTGTCTCCTCTGCTGTTCTGGCATTGTTAGCATATGTCCTTAACTTTTCCCTGTCCTGCCCTGCTCCTGTGTGTGGATGTATGGAGGGTAATGGAGCAAAGCATGCACATGGTGATCTTTCTGTTCTTTTTCAACGATGGCTTTAATGTTCCTTACCTCTTGCAGATCTAAACTACTGTGGAACCCACCCACCCTGTTTGAATGGTGGTACCTGCAGCAACACTGGCCCCGATAAATACCAGTGTTCCTGCCCTGAGGGCTACTCGGGACAGAACTGTGAAATTGGTAAGTGTTTGATGCAGCTGCTGAGCTTCTACTTGGCAGTTAATTCCTGCTAGCTTGTAGTTCCTGGTTTTGAATATATTTTATGAGGTTGGGGACAAGTCAGTTTCTAATATTAATTATGATGTCAGGGCTAACTACAAAGATCCAGACTTGCTTGTTCATGCTTCATCATGAACAGTTGATATCTCTGAACATCTGCCTTTTGCTTGCTGGAGAGATCACTACAAGTTACCTTGGCTGGCTCTGACTCAAGCAGGTGCAAGCCAGTGCATGGATGAATTTAGCAGGGGAGATGAGTCCCTGCTGGCTGGGAGCTCTTTGATTCGCAGTTCTCTCAGGAGTGCAATATATCAAGAGTAACGATGACATGTTCAGAGTAAAAGCTTGTGGCAGGAGGAGGGGTGGCTGCTGGTGCTATTGCTATCATCCCTACCATGATGTACTTCTGTCCTGGTGCAGCGGAGCATGCCTGCCTCTCCGATCCTTGTCACAACGGAGGAAGCTGCTTAGAGACGTCCACAGGATTTGAATGTGTGTGTGCACCTGGCTGGGCTGGACCAACCTGCACTGATAGTAAGTCCTTTTAAAATGGTATGAAAAAAATGTGCTAGTTTGCTGGTTTAGATCAGTCTTTTTAATTGCTGATAAACCTGCAGGGCAGCCTACTCAACCTTTCCCAGCTTTAGCATTGGCTCTTGGTAGCTCTGTATACCACAGTGCACTCTCTTCTCCTATGCTTATACCAAGGGGGGTTTTAATGCCAGGGGAAAGAATGGCCAACAGCTTCATGAAAGAAACAGAACACTGTTTGGGCAAGTTGTTTAAAATCAAGTTTAGAGGGACTTGCTGGATAAAAATCTGACTTTCATTCCAAAAAGGTCACAGGTGGAAACTTCTTTCCCCTATGCTTAAAGTTACTCTTGCACTGCTATTATTTTTAAAGGAGGCTTTTGCCAAAATCAGAGTAGACCTAGAAGTTCCAAAGAGAATTCCTCTTGTCTTTCTGTTTCCCAGGGCAAACCCTGGTAGCAGGAACCATTTGTCACATTTGTCAGTGACTAACATTGCCTGTTGGGTACCACAGCTAAGCCCCTCTTTACTCTGTGTTACAGATATTGATGATTGTTCTCCAAATCCATGTGGCCACGGAGGAACTTGCCAAGATCTAGTTGATGGATTTAAGTGTATTTGCCCACCTCAGTGGACTGGCAAAACGTGCCAGCTAGGTGAGAACTGTTTTTTTTTTTTTTCCATCCAGTGTTGCTAGGAGGGCAAAGAGAAATGCACGAGAGGTCATAGTCCAGCAGGCAGGGGTAGTCTCATCCTCTGTATTAGGTTCCAAAGCCTATGGATGTGTTCTGACACATTAAGAATACTCAGTGTCACTGTTTGCAGGGTTGGGGTTTAGGACAGTCTCAAAACATCAAGTGGCTTCCTTCTGTCGTCATTTTGCTGATGCATGCTATCAGTTGAGGGAAATAGTTAACTAAGTCAAAGAGACGTACTTTAAACCGTAAATGAACTGAAGTGGGGAGGGTGCATGTGTGTGCCTTACAGTCCCACCCCCACATGAGTTTCTTCCTCTAGCCTGTGAGAAAGTTGCTGTAGCTTTTCAGCCATGTCAACTCCTCCAGACCAAGGAGTTCACAACTGGGTTCCAAAATGTGGATGATCTCAGGAAGAATGAGCTGTCTGCATTCTTTACGCAACACACTAATCCCAGTGACCAGACTGCAGCACTCCTTCAGAATGCTCAGTTGAGATGTGTGCTTGGGGGGGGGGGAAGTTGCTCTTAATGAGTGGCTAGGTAATTATCAAATAATTAGTGTAGCCTGTATGTTCTAATTGCAGAGAAGTTGAAAGACACTTCAGAGACTGATGTATGATTGACTTTTGTTCATTCAAGTCATGCTAATCCATGCTGTATGTTACAAGGTCCTCTTAGATCTGAATGAATTGCTGACTATTGCTGTGAAAACCACCATAGGCTGATTTTTTCCTTCTCCCCCTGCCCTACAAGCCCTGCATTTGGCCATTCACTTTTTTTTTTCAGATGCGAATGAATGTGAGGGCAAACCCTGTGTCAATGCCAACTCCTGCAGGAACCTGATTGGCAGCTACTATTGTGACTGCATTACTGGCTGGTCTGGCAACAACTGTGATATAAGTAAGTGTCTATATCCTGCGTTTATTAAAGGCCAGTTGTGTGTGTATGTAAGACACTGAGTTCTATGCACAGATTTAAACATCAGGCAGAGTCCCAGCAGCTGATGTTTTTAGAAAGGGAGCAGTTGGTGTGGAATGAAAATACACAATTTTATCAAACTCATTAGTCCATAACATAGCTATATTCTGATAAAGTGACTAAAACAATGATGTGAAGTTTCACTGCTTACAGTAGAAAAATCACCAAATGTTCCCACGCATTATAATAACCTTATCTCGAGGAAGGCATGCAGGAAACTTGACAAAAGGTTTATCTAGCTGCAGTTTTAGAGACACGGGAACTCTGTATCTAATGTAAATATATTTTTGCCTTCTAACCACGCTCATTTTATTACAGATATTAACGACTGTCGTGGGCAGTGTCAGAATGGAGGATCCTGTCGGGTGAGCCACTTGGATTATTTTGGTTTCTCTGAGACTTGCGGTAGTAACTAAAACACTTGAGTCTAAACACAAATAGTGTGGAAAATAGCAATTGTAACTTGTCATTTCTTTGAGTTGGGGGGAGGGCCTGTGTCATGCTACAGTATTTCAGGGTATGTCTGTAGAACATTGACAAAAGAAGTACAACTGCAATAAATTACTCACTTTCGCTGCTAGTGTCACCAGTGAATGGGCTGGTTGTGCAAACTACATGCTGCAAATGTAGATACTCCACTTTGAAATGTGGATTAATGTATCCTGCCTGGAAATTAAGAATGAAAGCCAGTACTGTGGTGGGTAGGTGTCTGTGTCAATTTTTTTTACCCCTAAATATTTCTCTTGCCTTGTTTGGATGTAGAAAGAGGACTTTTTTTTTTTTTTCCCCCCCCTGTAATAAGAATATATCAAGAGGGAGGAAAAGACCTTAACTCTAAACTTTCTCATTCCTTCCCAGGACTTGGTTAATGGTTATCGGTGTATCTGTTCACCTGGCTATGCAGGAGATCACTGTGAGAAAGACATCAATGAATGTGCAAGTAACCCTTGCATGAATGGGGGTCACTGCCAGGATGAAATCAATGGATTCCAATGTTTGTGTCCTGCTGGTTTCTCAGGAAACCTCTGTCAGGTAAGAAGCATGGGTGAAAGGCAGGCCCTCAGCCAGTGGCACTTCTACCAGCACTTTGGATCTGTACACTGAATGTCTTGCATCCAGTGAACCATAGTATAAAGTCGTACTTGATATTGCTGTCAGTCTGCCAAGAAAGTGCTTGATTAATATATATTGAGGGGATGGAGCGGGGAGAAACCAACAAAAAACTTGGGCTGCTGAGGATTCTTTTTGTTAAACAGACTGCAAGTGTTTGCATGTCAGGTTTTGTTGGCACTGTTAACTTTCAGTGGCTGTTTAATACTGAGGGCTATCTACTGAAATTGTTGCAGTCTGACTAAACTGTGCATTATGAACACTTCATTGAGGCAGCAGATAAAAAGGTCAGATTCCACAAGGTCTGCCTGTTGTAGTGAGGAAAAGTTATGATAACGCTGCTGTTCCACTCAGATTTCCCCTCTCCTTAGTAATACCATTTTTTTTTTTTCCCCCACTTTATTTTTCACTTTCCTCTCTCTGCACTACTTATAGCTGGACATAGATTACTGTGAGCCAAATCCTTGTCAGAACAGTGCCCAGTGCTTCAATCTTGCTATGGACTATTTCTGTAACTGCCCTGAAGATTATGAAGGGAAGAACTGCTCCCACCTGAAAGACCACTGCCGCACAACTCCCTGTGAAGGTTTGTGTCACCCTGCAGGTGAAGGGGAATGACCAGCAATAGCTTCTCTTCCCCCCCCTCCTCCCCCCAGCTGGAGCCACAGCGCAACTCCAATAGTGTAGTCACTGGAGTAGCCCTTGTATAAAGGGGCTGAATTGTGCCATGTGCTTTACTGTGTCAATTTGTATGAGAAGATGAGAAATATTTATAAATATCAGCTATTAGAAAGACACTGTTACATCAGTATGAACATGCAGCAAATTGCCTATTTTGCTAAATTTATTCCAGGCCACGGATGTGGTCCATCAGTCTTCAAATAAGATTCTGTAATTATTTTATGCATAGTTGGTATAGTCCTTTTATTTTAAAGCATCAAGTGTATTTGGCAGTGCTGCATTAACAGTTGGATTCAATGATCTTAAAGGTCTTTTCCAACCTAAATGATTCTGTGATCTCTATGTCTTTTAAATGTCCATCACTGGAAATTAAAATGTTGCTCTTAAGTAATGGGATAGAATGGGCAGTCCTCACACAGGTCTCTGTTTTTTCTGCAGTGATTGACAGCTGTACTGTGGCAGTAGCTTCTAACAGCACACCAGAGGGGGTTCGTTACATTTCATCAAATGTCTGTGGTCCTCATGGAAAATGCAAGAGCCAAGCAGGTGGAAAATTCACCTGTGAATGCAACAAAGGATTCACTGGCACCTACTGTCACGAGAGTAAGAGCTAAAAAGAGAATATATTTTACCTTCCTCTCCTCTTTTCTGAAAGAAAAAGTTGTTTTTGTTTGTTTTTTTCCCATCCTTTCCTCCCAGACTGCTTTAAGGCTTATTTCCTGTAACACAGTGAACCTTGGAACTGCTCTAAGTTTTCATATCCCACTTGGGTGAGGCAGATTGGAATTTGCTAGGCTTTGGGGAAAGTTCACAGTAATGTACCTTCTGGCCTTGAATTGTATGTTTTTAAAAACCTTATGTATACAAGGCCTGAGGTAGCTAATAGCAGGGTTTAACATGGATCTTAAGGACTCCTGGTTTGTTTATGTGTGGGGTTGTTTGGGTTTTTTTTAGTTTTTTTGTTTGGTTGGCTTTGGTTTTTTTAATAGCAATTCTTGAGTGACAGGTTTATCATTCTGTGTGCTGTTTCTCAGCTATTGTTCATCTTGGTTATAGCCCTTCCTCTCAAAAGGGTCTTGGAAATGGAAGTAGCACCAAATAGGCTGCAGTAAGAGGATGACTTCTAATAGCTGTACTTCAAGTTTGTTTTTTGTTTTTTTTTCCCCCTATTCTCCAAACTGTTGCAGATATTAATGACTGCGAGAGCAACCCCTGTAAAAATGGTGGCACTTGTATTGATGGCATCAACTCCTACAAATGTATTTGTAGCGATGGATGGGAAGGAACATACTGTGAAACAAGTAAGTTAACTGTTCTTCAGCACACAGAGAGGTCTCCTGGCGAGGCATCAGGAGGGAACAGCTGGTACTGGCTTTAAGATGATAGTGACCAATGCCAACTCAAAGTGAACTCTGCTCCAAAGGCCACAGCAGAGGACAAGGTGTCCTCTTTATTTTTCTCTAAGTTCCAGCTTTTGTATGAGAACTAAACCCAAGTTACAGAGCCAGACTGGGAGTAGAACCTAGCTTTCCTACTGTTCAGTTTTCTGTTCTACTCCTTGGATAAGTTTCCGTAAGAAACCCTCAGCATTAGGACAGACCATTTTAGGAGTGGCTATCCCCTGACTGATTGGGTAGTTTATGTAACAGGACTTTTTACTACTTGTTTACTGAAACAAAATGTCAAAATGAAAACAAACTGGAGGACTGTGGTGACATTCATCTCTGACAGCACTTAAAGCTTTAAAAATACTGTCTTAAGTGTTTAATCCATGATTGAAATAGAAAAAAATTAGGGGTGGGACATGCACCTTTCAAGCACTGTTAATTCTGTAAACATTGCTTAGCTTGTTTTCTGTCCTTAACGTATCTAGATATTAATGACTGCAGTAAAAACCCTTGCCACAATGGAGGAACTTGCCGAGACTTGGTCAATGACTTCTTCTGTGAATGTAAAAATGGGTGGAAAGGAAAAACTTGCCACTCCCGTAAGTTCAGCATTTCCAAAACATAACAGGCATGCTCTGTTAGGCTACTTGGAACTAGTTGCATTGTATTAAGAAAGCATTTTTATTAAGGGTAGTTTGGGTTCTTCACAGGTGACAGCCAGTGTGATGAGGCAACATGCAACAATGGAGGAACATGTTATGATGAGGGGGACACTTTTAAGTGCATGTGTCCTGCAGGATGGGAAGGAGCCACTTGTAATATAGGTAAATACTCTGCATAATCACCAGGAAGCAGATGCAGTTGAATCTGTAACCTAAGTTTTTCCTTTTGGCTCAGTTTTGATAGCTTTCTAACAAGTTAGCGGCAAATCTTGTTTCTGTTACAGCAAGGAACAGCAGCTGCCTGCCAAACCCCTGTCACAACGGTGGTACCTGTGTAGTCAGCGGGGATTCTTTTACTTGTGTCTGCAAGGAGGGCTGGGAAGGACCCACATGTACTCAAAGTAAGTCATCTCTGCTTGAACTTTTCCAGAGTGTTGCATGATGAGAACATTAGCTCATCCTGTTGCCCTTGGAGTCAAGATTGAAACCAGAAGGGAAAGCTTGTTTGATGTAGGCTTTAGCATCACCTGAATCTTTGTTTTTAATGACTTTACGTGATAGAACCTTGACCTGGGCATGAGAAAGTTGCAAATAAGCTAAGTGGAGACAGATGTTGTCTTGTTTTCTCCCGCATTCTTCTTCTACCAGCAGCTCTGTCTGCTTCCACTTCCCCCCCCACCCCATTAGATTCTTTACAAGGATCTCTTCCTGTGTACATGTGTTCCACAATGTAGTTAACAAATTTTGTGGTAGAAACCTGGAATCAATTTAGTAGAGAATTTCAGCATATTTTTCTTAAAGTTGAACTAAGTCTAACAACTTGAGCATTAGGGGAAGTTTGATCCTCCTTTACTGACAGCAAATCAAAGCCAAAGTCTGCATATTTAATGTTGTCTGTCTTTGCTTTGCAGACACCAATGACTGCAGTCCTCATCCTTGGTAAGTTTCATATGTCTATCTTTCATACTTTGTGCCTTTTTTAAATTGTTTTAGAAGTCTAGATTCTTTTTATCTGTAGCAGTTTTATAATGTATATAATGACTCGTGTTCACAGTTACAACAGTGGCACTTGTGTGGATGGAGACAACTGGTACCGCTGTGAATGTGCTCCGGGCTTCGCAGGTCCTGACTGCAGGATCAGTAAGTGTGTTAACGGCACCTTACCTTCATTTTTGTCTTGCTTGAATCTTGTTGCAAGACAATCTTAATTGAGTCAAGAGGTAGCTCAGATTCATGGTAGATGTCCTATGGCTTCCATATCCCTGCCCAGATCTATAGCAGATATGGGGAGGGCAGGAACTGCACTGAAAAGAAAAAGAAATCTTAAAAGTTCGTTCAGATGGAGCTGGAACCTCTTGGTTCAGCAGAATGGGCAGAATGCCCCTAAGGGTAGTCTTCCCAGTTAGAATGTGTTTGTGTGGCATAAGTTTCTGCTTGAGATGAAAGTGTGCCAGCCAAAAACCTTGTCAATTAATAATCCACCTACAAGCCCTGAGGTGATGCATGCACTTCCCTGTAATTTAATAATAATTATAGGTAGGAGGATGCTAACACTTTTTATTTTAATAACAGCCATGGAAGTACAAGTTGCATAGTAGTGATAGAACAGGAAAGGGTTTAAGATTGTCATCAGTCGAAGAATCTGGTAGGGGGACAACACTGGAGTATGTCAAAGAGAGGAAGTGTGTTTGTGTGTAAGGAATTTGTCCTTGCCCTTGAAAAGGGTTAAGTAGCCATAGGGGTCAGGTTTTGATCTTAGTTTCTGCTGTGTGGCACTAACATCAAAGAACTTGCTCTGAGATTCTACTGGTGCTGCTAATAAGAATCTATCTCTGAGTAGACACTAAAAAATTAATATAAAGCTTCTGTAGGCAAATATTTGGTATGACTTTTTTTTTTTCCTGATAAAATGACACTACAGAGTAACTTTTCTTTCTCTTATTTCCTCTCCTTCCTATCATAGATATCAATGAATGCCAGTCTTCACCCTGTGCCTTTGGAGCTACATGTGTAGATGAAATTAATGGGTACCGTTGCATTTGCCCACCAGGTCGTAGTGGTCCAGGGTGCCAAGAAGGTATTGCAATGTCATAGCTGTTCACAGTCCTTCTAGCAAGATCTTTATAACAGCATGTTATTAAGCTTATGGTTGTATGGGGTTTTGAGGGGAGGGTTTGTTGTTGGTTTGAAGCAAGTATGTTTTTTTTTTTTTGTTGAAGATGCAAGATGACTGCGTTGTTTATATCAACTTAGGAAAGCATGGAGTGGTTTGATTTTATTTTTTTTTAATTTTTATTTATTTTATTTTTTTCCCCCACTTTTTTCCTGTTTTAAGTTTGTAATTCTGTTCAATCTCTCTCCAGTTACAGGAAGGCCTTGCATTATCAGTCTTCGAGTAATGCCAGATGGGGCCAAGTGGGATGATGACTGTAATACCTGTCAGTGTTTGAATGGAAAAGTAACCTGTTCTAAGGTATGGCTGTGCTGTGTGGTGGGTTTTATTGAGTTCTGCCCTTTCACCAGTGGTTACTTACTGGTATTTACTCTCTTCTAGGTTTGGTGTGGTCCTCGACCTTGCGTGATACACGCCCAAGGTCATGATGAGTGCCCAGCTGGACACGCTTGTGTTCCTGTTAAAGAAGACCACTGTTTCACTCATCCCTGTGCTGCAGTGGGGGAATGTTGGCCTTCAAATCAACAGCCTGTGAAGACCAAATGCAATTCAGATTCTTACTACCAAGACAACTGTGCCAACATCACATTCACCTTTAATAAAGAAATGATGGCACCAGTAAGTAGTAGAACAGAGCTCCCTGTGCTGCAGCAGATGCAGGTTTGCTGCCCAGAACAGGAATCAACTTTGACTGGTAAAAGTACGGTAAAAGCTGACACTCTGTTGTTATCAAAGAAAACAGAAGGTAGAGAAGGATTAATATAGAATCCTACCCTAAATGCTTTTGTGTCCAGAGAACAAAAGCCAGTGTGGAGAGAATCCCACCTCTTCTTCCTTTGAGAACTCTTACCTTGGGGTGGGGAGGAGAGAGCGAGAGGGGATAAAGAAAACAAAAATAAAATTCTTATCTGTGTGTTCATATGTGTGTATATATAGTTATTTAAAAAAAACATGGGGTTTTTATCCTCCAGGGACTTACCACAGAGCACATTTGCAGTGAATTGAGGAATCTGAATATTCTGAAGAATGCTTCTGTTGAATATTCCATCTACATTACCTGTGAGCCCTCACACTTGGCAAATAATGAAATACATGTTGCTATTGTAAGTATTCCTGGAGTATTTTTAAATGCCTTAGTAGTTAATTGCTTGGATATGTGTACAACATGTGGATTTCATAAAAATCGTAATTCCTGGCTTTGTCAGCATTTCTCATGATTTAGTTTCTATCCTGATTCCTTTTTAAGAACAGGGGAGAAATCCTGGTTACATGTGTGTACCTGAGAGCTACCATCTGGTGGCAGCTCTGACGGGGGCAGTAAAACCTGTTTCTGTTGTATGCTCTTGAGCACTGCTTTCTTGGGTTGGTTTTGGGGGTGTGGGTTTTTGTCTTTTTAAACATAGGGACACAAATTCTGCATTAGTAGTTTCTGCCCATAGCTGGGCTTTTTGTTTGTTTCTGTTTGTGGTTTTTTTAAGTATTAAAAGTCCTGAGAGCCTCTAACTGATTACTCATGTTTATAAATAGCAGATAACCCACACATCTGATCTGGCATTCAGTGTTAATTGTTTGACTTCTTCTGTAGTCTGCAGAAGATATCAGGGAAGATGAAAACCCAATCAAAGACATCACAGACAAGATTATTGACCTTGTCAGTAAGCGTGATGGTAACAACACCCTAATTGCCGCAGTCGCGGAAGTCAGAGTACAGCGGAGACCGGTTAAAAAAAAAACAGGTGAGCTGCTCCTTGTCTCCAAACACTCGTACGCTTGCTGGGACTAGAACAGCCTTTGAAAACAGGTGAAGCTTTTCTCACTTTTGAGATTTGTGGCAAGTCTGAGGACATCCTGGTCCTCCTCCTGTTAACTGGGAACTATAAGGAGGCTCTGCATTAAAAGATGGAGGTTCTGAAAATGCTTTAAACCAGTGGCCTAAGCTGGTAAAAGTACTGCTGCTCTTCTGCACTCTTAATGGAGAAAGAAGGAAGCAGAAAGTAACTGTGTGGCTCTGAAAGCTCCCATGTATTTACCTGGCAATGTCACCACTGTCCACATGCGATGAATTAAATATTGTTGGACATGTTCATTCTTGGCCTTCCCCATAGTGCCAGGCATGCACTGGCATCTTACTGTCAGCCACCAGAGGAGAGAGAAGAGTGATCATAGTGGGTGTGGAGCCAGCTGCCCTAGGGGCAGGAGATGTTCTTTCTGAGCTGGGAGCTGCAGCAGGGCAGTGTCACAAAAATTGTGACTCTTGCCAGCGATGAGTGGCTCTGGGTGCAAGAGGAGGAACATTCCCACAAGGGCTGGCAGTCAGTACTCCCGAGTCCTGAACTCACTTTACACACCCTGTATTCTAAAAGAGCCAAGATAATCCTTATGGTTCCGTCTGGACTCCAGTGAAAAAAATTTCGCTTAAGAACCAAGACTTGTTTCCTTGTAGAAAGCCTTGACTAGAAGACTTGGTTTGCAGCAGGGTCAACTGGTCTCATCTCTCTTCCAGATTTCTTGGTGCCGTTACTGAGCTCAGTCCTAACAGTAGCCTGGATCTGCTGCCTGGTAACTGTTTTTTATTGGTGCATTCGAAAGCGCAGAAAGCAGAGCAGCCACACTCACACAGCATCTGACGACAACACTACCAACAATGTAAGGGAGCAGCTGAACCAGATTAAAAACCCCATTGAGAAACACGGGGCAAATACTGTCCCCATTAAAGACTACGAAAATAAAAACTCTAAAATTGCCAAAATAAGGACACACAATTCAGAGGTGGAGGAAGATGACATGGACAAACACCAGCAGAAGGCCCGATTTGCCAAGCAGCCAGCATACACTTTGGTAGACAGAGATGAAAAGCCTCCCAACAGCACACCTACAAAACACCCAAACTGGACAAATAAACAGGACAACAGAGACTTGGAAAGTGCACAAAGCCTAAATAGGATGGAGTACATTGTATAGCAGACAGTGGGGTGCTGCCATGCAGGGCCTTTAAGTATCATTATAAAGGCACTCAAGAGCTTGTAGTTCTTAAACTGTTGTGTAATATTTGAGTCTAAGGCTATTATTTGCTTAGAATCCCTGTGTTAATTTAAGTTTTGACAAGCTGGCTTACACTGGCAATGATAGTTGCTGTGGTTGGCTGGAATACCAAGTGCTGCATTTCACATCTATGCAAAACTAGTCGAAAGTGCCCTCCTGTAAATTCAGCTGTAGCTGATACATCACAGAAACGTTTCATAAGGTATTACATAGCCTTATTACTCTTCCTTAGTGTTAATTTTTTTTTCTGCCAGATGTCCCAATTTATACAGTTTCTTTCTAGAATAATACATTTTATTTATATTTATTGAATTTGAGGTTTTTGTATATTGGTTCTATGGTGACGTACAACTAGTTCTGTATTTGAAAGTGCCTTTGCAGCTCAGAACCACAGCAACTATCAAAAATAAGTTTATTATTTATTTTTTTATTGTATTTTTGTTGGGGGGGGGGGGAACTTGTCAGCAGTTGCTGGTAAATGAAGAATAAGAGGAAAATGTGTCAAATAGAAGTTTGTATAGATATGTAAATAATTCTTTTTTATTAATCACTGTGTATATTTGATTTATTAACTTAATAATCAAGAGCCTTAAAATATCATTCCTTTTTATTTATATGTATGTGTTTAGAGTTGAAGGTTTTTGATAGCATTGTAAGCTTGTGCTTCTCTATTTTGAATTTATTTTCTTGTTACATGTTGCCTATATGCCAAAACTAAGGTGTTCTAAAATAGTTTATTTTTAATAGGATGGGCTTTCATGCCTTGATACTGGTTTTTGTACAATGTCAAACGTTTGAACCACCTTCCATAGTATCATCACTTTAAGACTATTTGTAAGTACTGACTGAGGCAGTTTAGATAATTAGAGTAGAAATTTTTTTTTTTTGCTGCTTTAGACTTGGAAAAAAAAAAAAGAGTGACAGGCAGATAATCTGCTAAGAAGCAGTTTAAGGGAACAAAACTGAGCTATTACTTTATGTAGATGAAACGTGAGTGGTTGCATGTAATTAAAATATCAAATTAGCGTGTGAAGTTGGAAACACAGCAATCTTATTTTGTAAATTCTAATTATTTTTTCTCACCATGAATATGTAATACTGAACCACTTGTAGATTTGACCTTTTTTTTGTAATCTACTGCATTTAGGGAGTATTCTAATAAGCTAGTTCTTGAATACTTGAACAGTAGAATGTCCAGTAAGATCACTGTGTAGGTTTGCCATAGATTACACTGCCCGCCTTAACAAGTGAGGAAATCAAAGTGCTATTACAACGTTTAAGATCAGAAGGCTTATAAGCATAGTAATCTCAGTGGTTAACCATTGAGATCATGAAGATACCTTGTATTGTGATATTAGTGTTATATGAAAATGCATCTTTGATGTGTTGTTCCTGGCAATAAATCTTGAAAAGTAATATTTATTAAATTTTTTGTATGAAAACATAAAAGAGCGTGGAGATTATTGAGCTTGGAGCCACTCCTGACTAGTGAGCTGTGCAGTAACAGTGGCAGGTGCCTGTTTACGTTTCCAAGACCTGCCACCCATTTCAGTGGAGTCAGTTATTTGTTAGATGATTACGTGTTGCCCCGTGGCTCTGCATGAGACTGAAGGGGTTTGAAAGCAGCCTGTCCCTTGTTCTCAATGTCTTTTGGCTAATATACCTCCCTGTACTTCTAAGAGGAGGAGGATTGTGCAACAGGTTTACTTTGCATGGGCCAATGAGCTACCACCAGATAGTAACCAAATCTAAGTAGCTAGGCAAGATAGAAACTGCTGACCTGGATGGGAAAGGATACACAGACTATACTGATCTCTGATGGGCATAAAAGTGCTTTGTAAAGCAGGGCTTTTACTGCTTAACTGATGCAGCCCCTCCCTCCGTTGAGGGGCTCTGGGTGGAAGCTGTCTGCTCCTCTCCTCTGACTGTCGTGCATTTTTTCTGATGAAGATGTACATGTGTTTTGTAAGGTGCTAATAAAATCCTGGAGGAACAATTAACAGTGGAAAAAGAAATAAGGCTCAAGCTACTTCAGCTTAAATCAACCCCCTGCAAGGTTAGGCCTTTTTGTGCATATTTTGTTTGTAGTAAATACAAGTGTCTATATAAAGATAGCTGTGATAGGAATCCAATGCACACTTAACAAAATCTGATAGTGAGACATACTCTGTTCTGTACCTTCTTTATAGCTGTCTAAAAAAAATGATAAAAGCTATTTAGTGTTACTTTTTAGAACTCACTTTAAAAGGAGATTTTTAACTTGTGGCTAACCTGCAGTGAAAGGGGGGCTGCTGTTACTCTTCACAATCACATGCCACATAACTGCACCACCAGCGCGTCATCAGTTTACTTGCCTGCTGACTGAGAAGTTAACAACACTAGCTTCATCTGACCACTTCAATAATTCCTCATCAAACAAATCCCATGAGTGTTTATTTCAGCTCCTACAATCTGCAATAAAGCAAATGCATCCCGTGTAAAAGAAAAAAAAAAAGCCATTTAAAGAAAATAGAATCTTCTACCTGCCTCAGAAGTACAAAGCAAGGCTATTAACTGAATGCTTTTCCATACTACTTTTAATGATGAATTAACCACCTTCCTCATGTCTACTCTTCATGCAGAAACCAACAACCTCTTCTGAAACATATCTGAATTTGTAGGAAGAAATCTGGCTGCCTTTTAATGAGGAAAAAAATATTAAAATGTATACAACAGGCTCATTTGAAACTTAGTGATGCAAAGTCTGATGACTGACTTAATCATTTACTATAGTGACAAAGCTGAAGACTCAGTGTAGAGCAAAACCTGCATTCCTCAAGCTTTGAAAATTGTCAAAGCCTTGAGTTCAGTGCATTCACTTGCTTATTTCCAGCCTTTCCTGTGCTACAAAGCTCTGGAGTGGCCACACAGAGGTTTGGTTACTGCAGAGGCTCTCCACACAAAACCTGTTGTGCCCCTATAACTCATTTCATTGCTACCTCCCAGTGCTATAAACCAAAGCTGCATAAGCTGTACAGGGGGAGGGGAAAGAATTCAGTGACATTGCTATAATGATTTTTTTTTAAGTATATTCTCTTATCTCAGTGGTAGCTTCAAAGCTTACACTAGTGAATATACATAAAACCAGTCTTCAAAGCCCAAAGGAGTGTTTTCTGTTGTCATGAAAATAAATAGCAAGGTAAAGTGTAGGGCTTTCCTCTTGTAATACCAAGACATTTCTGAAAATAATACTTTGTCTGTTCACAGTTTACTATTCTGGGAAGACACATTCTGTTTAGTCAGGAGAAGTTTCCTGCTGCTTGTGTGTGTTCTTTGGATCTTTATTCAGCTAAGAACTGAAAAATGTGTGCTTCCTGAGCTGCCACTTAAACATAGGAGCTTTAAAAATCAAATCACTCCCCTTCGCACCCTCAGCTTTGCTCTACTGACAGCTAATTGAACCTGTCGGATCTGGCTTTGCTTCAACGGGAGCCGAACGCAGCCACATCAAAGCTGCTGCACCTCCACATGGAAAAGGCCTATCTACCTTACGCAGAGGTAGACAGCAAAAAGGAGCTGAGCATGCATCTTACATCAGCCTTAACACCCAGGTATTCATGTCACTGGGGGAAAGACAGCCTTGGGAACAGCTATTTCTGCATTGCTAATAGGAGCAAATGAGAGCCAGCTAACACTCGTGCATCTGAGGCCAAGCAAGTGAGAAACAGAAACCAGTTCAGGGCCTAAACATGAGACAAGCATCTTCAAGCAATTTTGCTGATGTAGCGATTTTTCTCTCCCTAGAAATACCATTTGTTCTTACACCCTCTGGCATGCCCACACAGCAAGAGTTAATATTATTAACTATCTCTCTGCCAAGCTAAAGAATGCACAAGGTTATGGTCTTGTTGCTCCTTGAAGATTCCACAAGTCAGCCTCTTACCTGCCAGTCCCCAGTGCAGCTGCTCTGGCCCTGCCACCTCAGCTGTCCAGGGACCCTGATCCCTACCACTGCTGCTCGCTGAGCCCCTCTAGAGCAACTCACTAGGCAGAGGCTTAATTTTTTTATTAGCGTATGCAAAGATGAGAAGTTCTGATAAGGGAAGTACCAAATTCAGCCTTTTCCTCCCCAGAAGATGGAAGTGATTGCATAAGCTCCCCCTCCCCTTCTAAATGGAGCAAGAATATTTGATATATTTAAGAACTGGTCAACTTCCTCTTTTTCCATATTGATACCAGTGGACATTATGATGACTGCTCAGCAATGCACATAGTTTACTTTTAAAGATTAGCCATTGGTCCCAGAAGAGGGGGAAAAAAACCAGTAGAATAGCTGTGCAAAGATTAATTCCCTTTTCTGGGTGTGAAGCGGAAGAAAGCAGGGAAGGTTCTGTACAGTCTGTTGGCCACCGGATGGAGGTTCAGCAGACAGCTTACAGAGCACTGGGGCAGAGCAGAGTGATGTGGTATCAGACAGGGTGTCAGACTGGAGTTCCAACCCAGATCTTCCAGTGAGCACCTTCTCTGTGATGTGCAAATTGTTTCAACCAGTTTCTCTACAGGGTGGAGAAATAAATCTCTATTCTTTTCATTCTAGCACTATGAGATCATATTAATATTAAAAAGGGACATGCCCATCTCTAGAATTATAGCTCAAGACACTTTTCTTTAAAGATCTGATGCATAAATAAAAAAGACAATTATGGCAGCAAATAAAGCAGTTATAGAGCTAGATTTCCAATTCCTACTACTGAGGTTCTATGTCTCATTCATACTGAAGGATTTATCTTTGACAGAATGGGAGAAAATCAGTGAAATTCTTCATCAAAAAGGTGCACTGTGAGCTCTCACAGGAACCAGCTCCCAGCTCTGGAATAATTTAAATGGCTAGTAAAGGAGGTAGAACAGTGGAAGTTAATTCCCTGGACAATTTCCAGGTTACAGCTGAAATGCTCTGTGACACAACATCATTTTGATAACTCTTTTAAAAAGAGTTAAACCATAAGCCGACACCAACCAACCAGTTTCCATCTAATAATGTCACCTCATTGCCACTGTGGAAAGGACAAGGTCACAAACTACCAGCTTCCATTTTAATTATCGGGGGGGAGAGGGGGAGCGAACAAAATGGGAGAACTGCATTCAGAAATACTTGAGCGAGTTGACGAAAGAATTTGCAGTGAGAGTTCCTTGCCCGGCTTGCTTTACCTTGAAGAAACTGCTTACCCTCAATGCTGCCCCAACTGTCAATATAAGCATATTCATATCGCTCCAAGGTTCAGCTGTAGAATGCTTTGATATCCCTTGGATGAAAGGCTCCGTGTGCTGCTATTCCCCCGTTCCACATGTGCTTGTTCACATAGGTTTTTGGATGCTAGGATTCTAGTTAATACTTAATAGAACAGAAAAAAGCAGAAAGCAAAGTGAGGAGTGCCTTTTATTAAAGCTAATTTCTAAGGCCACCCACACTTCCCACTGCTGGGTAAAAGACTCTTGATATTATTAACTCTGTTTGCTCAAGTCTGCATTAGAGTCTTTTAATACAGCATGAAACCTTTTATTAGATATGGATACAGGCAAAGAGATGACTACTCCTAACATGAAAACTGTAGCCTAAATACATGTTACATCTTTCTTATGCCAACTGCAAACAAAACAATATTTCCTCCCTATTTTTCCTTAAAAAGAATCAATTTTCTAGTCAAAAGCCAGTGAGACAATCATATAAAAATGTCCATTAAAACTCATCCACTGCGACCCACATGCAGAGTGCTGAGTGGGAAGGAAGCTCACACGGACAAAATAAAGGCCTTCGGAAGGCTACTTGATCAAAACCTCACTTGGTCAAAACCTTCTGTAGCAAGGAAACATTCTAGTTCTTAAAATTACCTATTGTTGTTGTTAAAAACAGGTGCTCTGGAAGTTATTCCAGTGAAGAGTAGCACAGAAATACAGCTCCACAAGCGTAATAACACACTAACATAAGCTCTGGACCCTGGTATGCAGAACTACAACCTGACAGGTAATATCAGAACTAGCACAAAACTGACTACTCAAAATAACACTTGCGATAGTTAAACCCTTCCTACCGATCAGCACTGGGCAAGGGAGGGTTTACATCAGCCTGCTTCTTCTTTATAAATAAATTATGTAAAGGGTTGGTCTAGCTTTTGATGTGTGTTTAAACACAAAAGTTCACTAAACAAATATTTTTAACTTCTTTGATGTAAAGAATAATGGAAATGACAGTCTGAATACGTTAGAAAGTGTTTGGCTAGGGAAGTACTGTTTCGCTATCAAACAGCACAGAGCAGATTAACAAAATGATTCATTAAAAAACCAAAACCAAAACAACAAAACCCAAACAAACAAACCAAAACACAAAAAAAAAACCAAAACACCAAACCCAAAAAACAAAACCACACACCACAACCAAAACTGGCTGGTTTGGAAGAGATGGTTATTTCTCCTTAAGACAAACGTGTTTTTCAGTGCAAGCTCTGCATTGTGTGTTTTAGCCAGTCTCAAATCAATACAGATTTCAGAGGAGTTCAAGGCTCTGAAAACAAACAAAAAAAACAACATAAGAAACAATTACAAAAGGAAAAAAATGAATCAAATAAATTATTTCTGCACTTCAATGGCAATTTCAGAGCAGAGCCTTAAGTATTTATTAATATTAACAGAAAGGCATGTTAATGTTGCTCAGAAGCAAAATGGCAATAGAAAGCCACAGTCAAGACTTGCAAACTGCTGATTGTACCCTAGCTCAGTTTCCACTTGGTTTTTGGGGGTTTTTTGTTTGGTTTTATTTTTGGTTTGTCTGGGTTTTTTTAACCTAAACCTGACTTTGGAAATCAGGTTCGTGGTTCAGCATCATGTCAGACTACACCTCTACCAGTCATCTGGGTGCAGGTGGATTGTTGATAAAGAAAAAATGCAAAGACTGAGAAGACAACCTTGGGCTTAAAGTACCAAGATAATGGAGACATACAGTAACAATACAGCCTGGATATCACAGCACCATGTAAAGCACCCACTGGGTTTGCGAAAGAGAAACTTTTATAATTGTCCTGCTGCACAGACAAAAGACAGACCAGTTTTGAGCAGTGATACCCTCTAGAACCCAGAAATGACCATGAATTATAAAGCTTTTTCCCTGAATAACTGCATTTTTGAAAGAAGCCATGACACAGCTTTTTAAAGTAACTTTGCTCTAAGGACAGAGCTATAAAAGCCTAGGTACCCAACAAGTCAGTAAGTACAGTAAGAGTGATGCAATTACGCACTTTTGAGAAAGTCCACTTGTACTCGTTCTGACGCTCTAGGCTCTAACACCTTCAATCAGTCCAGCCCTATGTGTCTCATTGTTGCAGGATCACCATTTAAATAAGGGGATATTCTGCTGTCAGCGAGGTGATAGAAAGCAGAATTTTAAGTAATACAACAAACTATCCTAAAGGAAAATTCAGATGTTCTTAGCTACACAGATAATGGTTTAATCTACCCAGATCCCCTACAAATGTAGGATATTCATTTGTAAGGGTGCATGTATGTATGTTACTCAGTTAAGAGTAAAACTAAATTACCGTTATAATGTTGAATAGTAATGGTATGAGAGGATATAAACCATATGTGTTTGCCTTCTATCACTTGAGTTTAATGGATTAGGAGAGGCAAAGGAGATGGGAAGCTTCAGAATCCCAGACTGTTAGCAGTAATAGTGTACTTGCTCAAGATCATCCACCATTTTCAGGTGCAATCAGTGCATTCACCAGTTTGCAAAAGCAAGTGTAAGGTCTTTTTCCTAGCCAGAATGAAAAGAAGTGACTCAAGTGATTTCATAAATTCAACATGTGTCTCTTACTTCATAATCATCTAAATGTCTCGAGTATGAACCTGTTGCAGCATCATTGCAAAGATCTAAGGAAAAGCAAAGTAGAAATAACAGAAATTTAAAACTGCGACCTAGAATATATACTGGTACGATTTCTTAGCAGTACGATTTCTTATTCACGGTAAGAACTTAAAGAAGACACCCAGGTATCTATGCCAGGACTTTAATATAAACTATCAAATTATTTTATTACACTTATTTTTCTGATACATAATTAAATATCCTTGCACCTCTTTTAAGTCCATCAAAAAGGTGTTTTTTTTACTTCCTTCCTGGACCGGTAGTAACTCAAGTCCCTAAAAAAAGACAACAGTAACCATACCTCAGGCTACTCTTCCTCCAAAGCCAGGTTCTTTGCAGCCTCGGCTTTGCTGTTACTAGGAAAGACCTTTCTGCAGAGCCCAAAGAGCAGCAAGCATTAGCAACCTCATTGCAAAGCACTGTGAGAAACATCACGCAAACAGGCTGAAAGAAAAAAGAGAAGATGTCTTCTAGCAGGCACATAGACTTTTCCACATTTATAACAAAAGCAGAAATTATTTCTGGCAGAAAGATGCCATTCTACTGACAGGGTCATGCAGTCAGTGTCCAAGCTGCTGACTCTCATAAGAACCTGTATTACGCTACCAACTCTAATGCTTGTGGGTGTAAATCTGCTTCAAGTAAATGAGGATATCCACAGTGCTAAGTATATGTCAGTAAGGCTTCTTCAAAACTGCTTCATGTAAAGTGTCTGTGGTCACATGGATTTAGAGAGAATGATGAAAGAAAAGAGCTTAAAATTTTATTTAAAACATTTAAAAAAACATGAAACAAAAAGTTTCATTTTCCCAGCCCCTTAGCACGTTACAAAAGCAGTACGCAAAAGCACTGTGCAACTAAAAATTACCTCAATCTTAACATAACAAATAACTCAAGTATTGCTAACACATGAATAACAGTGTGTTGTGCTTCCACTCAAGAAAGGCCTGGTTTTGAAACAAAGATGTAGGCACAGCTTTATGTCTGAATTTTTCCCAACAGCAAAGTCTATACACCCAGCTGACTGTTGTTGGCTAGGGCTTGGTCGCCACACCTATGACAGGCAACAGCTGACTGCAGATCTGAATGCACGATCACTTGTATCCACAACTGAGGTTAGAAATAAGTGTGCATATCAAAACAGCACAAGCAGAAACAAGTTATTTTGAAACCCCACTAAAAAGGTGGGCCATAATTTACCAGCAACATTAAATCCTGGTTAAAGATTTATTTGAAATAACCTCAATTTGCCTAACTGTTGTGAAGATCATGTGAATAAACCACGGACTTCCTAACACAGAGAGAGAAAGGATTAATTTTTACTAAAATAAACTATGTGTTCAGAAACAAGCAAAACACTGAATAACTGCAGCTGCAAACAGGTCATGCGAGTGGTTTTCACTTTTGCTGTCATCAGCTGATATGACTTTTTAATAGTACTAAAACATACACAGATCTAAAATTTTGCTTAGTAAATATTAGAGGAGAATTTTCTTTCTATAAATACTGCACTGGTTTGTATAGTATTAATGCCTAATTCCTAAAGACTTAGCAGAATTACCTTCATTACCATTTCAAATGGCTAAGATACTTAGTTAACTAAATTTACTTAAGTTTTATTTAAGTTTGACTTTCAAAAATTATTTTTCATTATTTTAAATTGCTTCCTACTTTTTGCATATGCTTTCCTAACACAAATCTGGCTCCCCACCCATGCCATCAAGATAACATGTCAGACTTCATGACTTCTTAAGCCTTCGCAGTTTTAACTTCCCAAGACCATTTTCAGCTTTTTGTTTTCTTTTTTGGACAAACTTCTCCGAAGACACAGGCTGCAGTTCTAACCAAGATGATGGCATCACAGGCAATACTTCAGTAGTCCTGCTTGGCTCATTTTGGCTCACCTGCACTATATTATTCCTCAGAGAAAGAGGCTGGGAGAGGGTTTTTCTCAAAGTTAGTGACTCCTCATCAGATGCAGTCTTTGTCATATCTTCTTTAGAAAACAACCTGGAATTAAGTGGGGTCTTCCCCTCCAGGAATGGACCTAAGCAATCATCATCACACTTACTCATTTCTGTATTGACAGGAATTATAGAAGTCACTTCAGAGGATACTTTTCTGAAATGCTCTAACTTTTCTTCTGAAACACAGCTCTTTTGTTGAGCCTGTGTTTTGTTTGCTTTTTGACTTTGTTTTGGACCCAGCAGTGCTGACTCAGAGCTATACAGAGAGTTCTCGCTTAAAAGACTCAACTTCAACCACTCCACAGAGTGAGGTTTTTGCTGGCTGCTAACATCATCTGTCTGTCTCTGATTAACATAATTTTCCAGCTCTAAAACAGGAAGCTCCAAGTTGCTCTCAGCTGTATTTATGCAGTCCTTTAACAGCTCCATACTCCTGCACTTCACTTCAGATTGAGGGCTAAGAGAACTTTGACAGTCATTCTTTCTGTTCCCCATCTGTGAGTTCACTGAGCCAAGATACACTTTCTTGGAGTCCTTGCTGATTTGAGGTTTGCTTGTGCTAGTTTTCCCTGGTTTTGTCCTTTTCACACTGGAAAAAAAAAAAAAAAAAAAAAAGGAATTTTGTTTT
This sequence comes from Chloroceryle amazona, assembly GCA_027560015.1. Classification (NCBI taxonomy): domain Eukaryota; kingdom Metazoa; phylum Chordata; class Aves; order Coraciiformes; family Cerylidae; genus Chloroceryle; species Chloroceryle amazona. The sequence continues at coordinate 58,693 of JANHFX010014821.1, read as the reverse complement.
TAAATGAAAATCTCTGAAACACCACAAGGGTAACCCTATTTATGAATGTGGAAAAAAACCCTGTATATCATCTTGACAAGCAGTAATGTTTGCCTATTGTGGATAATATCCAGTGTTATCCATCTGATTTTCCACTGCACTAGGGGAACCCTATTTATTAATGACTAAGCCATGAAGGAGTTCACGTTCTATTCCAAAAGGATTCATTACAGATGTTAAAGGTCAACACGGCATAAGTACATTGAATTCCTTCCCAAACTGGCTAGATAAAATAGTATTTCCTAAGTGCTTAAATGATTTCAAACTATTCCCATATATTCACATGCATCATGGATATATCTAAAGAATAGAGGGAGGCAGGTGGGGAGAGGCAGTATGCGTATCTCTGAGTGAGAGTTTCTAATCTCTGTTTTAGAATGTTCCTCTGGAATTTTTCCCAGGACATTTCAAAGCATTACTTTAGAATTAACCACTACTCATCTAGTATCAAGCCCATTCATCTGGGAAGGACTTAGGTAATGCAAGTAGATGATATTCTAAAAGGAATTATACAGCAAAATGGGATCACGAGGGACCTGATGGAGTGTCAGTGCATAAACACTCCTCAGCAGTGCGTTACTTACAAATCCAGATTTCACACAGGCTGTAAGATGAACTTCATGCCCAGGTACTGAAGGTTCCTGTGTAAGATTTTGAGCCTAAAAGTATTACTATAGAACATCCCACGCTGTGACCGCTTTCTGCTGCTGAGCAGTTCCCAGGTCAGCATACCTAACTCTTCAGAAGGAGGGCTCTTCCAAAATAGGTAGAGCTGGCACACCTCCAAACCTAATCTCATTTCTAAAGACAGCACAGATGAGACAACGTGGGTGAACAATAAAAGCTGCCAGAGTTCCCAGCAAATCCCCGATTCCACAGTTAATCTGGGGCTACTGGCAGCTTGCACAAGTAAGTGTGGCATCTTGGTACAGCAGAGGACCAGTCCAGTGTTCAGCTGACCAACTAACCCTCCCCATCCACTATACCAGGGGAACTCTCTAATTTAAGATCTAGACTGATATTGTGGTATGATGCAGACTCCCAAAATGAGCAAAAAGTGTATTTTCACAGTGTTTTTCATCAGGTTCAAACATCACATATTTGCTTTGGCTTGGAGCTTCATTCAAGAAAAAACACACCTTGTTTTCCTTCTGCCTAGTGCTATGTGAGATATCTGAGTGGGTCATAACTTTTTTTCATGTCATACAATAATCATTTTATGTGCTTATGCACACTAAAGTAGTAGTCTCTTAGTAATTTAAAATGATCTTTTGTAAAGGGGCTTATAATATTTGAAATTGTATTACATAGACTAGATTCTGTTTACCCAAATTTTAACAGATTACCAATTTAACACTTAGAAAGAATAATGACATACATTTCTTTCAAGATGTCTTGCTTAATTTGTTCATTCTGACTAATCTTAAGCTTCTTATTCTCAGCAGGTTCAGTAAAATATTCAGACGTCCGACTGGAAAGTTCTTCTTTCTGCTCCAAAAGAAAATGCAGGTTTAAAACATGACATGTCAAGCTTTGATTATTCAACATAAAAACTCCATTTCTAACACTAGGACTTACAGATGTTCTTTATTATTTTGATCTGAGCAGTCTAAGAGAAACAATTACTTTTAATCTTTTAATATTTGGAAGTCTAAGTCAGTTCCCTCCCCTTTCAGACTCCCAACAAACGTATTTCATATGCTAAAATATAACACAAACAAACAAGACTGTAATGTAAAGGACGTAGCTTTCCAAGCCATCTGGGGATACTGTTGGCAAATATTCGACATCTTTGTAGCTCAAACTATGACAAATGCCAGGAATCTCTCTTGCAGCCAGGACTATGTTTGTTGTTTTTTTTTACTGAATAGACTTACAGGCGCAGTGGTCTATATGCTTATTCTCAGAATAATTCCCATGATTTTCCATACTCACAGAAATAAAAAATACAGTGTTATTTGCTCATTTGAGAAGGCAAGGGTTAAAACTTTTAATATGAATGTTGAAAAACTTGCAGCTTGTAGTGGTTGGCTACTACGGGACAACAGGGGAATTCTTTCTGGTCTCAGCTAACAGCAACACCATGGTTTTATATAATATGAGGCTGGGGTGAGAGGGAGGGTAGGAAAATGCTCTTTTTCTTCAAGCTGTGAGCATTTCCTTTCACAATGAAATGATCTCAATGAGAAAAGGACCATGTGCTGACTTCACTAGTAACTACCACAATTTCCAAAAAGTATTCTTTCTGAGGCAATGGAGGGAAGGAGAGGGAATGGGAGGGGAAAAATATGTGGCAAAGTCAAAAAGAGAAGAGGCTTTATGTATCTCCTTTTCTTTGATAGTATTTTTTTTTTCTTCATCAGCCAGCATAATGCAACCTGTGACTGGAGCACATCAAGTGTAGGGAGAAGTTACTTATACTGGTTCTTGCTGTGCACTGTGAAGTCAGCACATTGGAGCCAAGCAACATGGAACATCTGAAGAAGGCAGAGGAAGACTGAGGAAAACCAAGGCCAAAGTGCGTACATGACCACTGTCTGGAACACCCCTCATGAACCTGTCACTTACAGGGGATTAAGCCCTGCCTGGTTTTATCTCCACTTCAATTTTAAAGGTGGTAAACCTCAACACTCCTTCCAGAAGAATAAGCCAGTGATAACAACTTCCTGTTTTGTAAGCAGAAAGAGGGTAGTCAAGTGAAAAAATAAAGCCATTTCAACAGTTTAAAAAAAGTACAGCTGTTTTGAGCCTTCCTTTCAGAGGCAAATTATGCAAACATGTTTGTGTGTATTGAGAGATGCATGAAGTTCTGTCCCCTAATGCCGCAACATGTGTTTACAGCAGGCAGAAAAGACATGGGACATACAGGCAGTGTGATTTCAACCTCAGAAATCAAGCCTAACTAGTTTAATCTGAGGGATTAATTGCTGCCTCTAATCTTGTTAGAGGCACAGACTCCCCTAATTTGTCTAAATAAATTTACATATACTGTAAACTATTAAAGAAGGGAAGAAACAAAGATACACGAGAGTTCTCCTAATTTTAAGAGAAGATACAGACTCTTAACTGTAAAATCTGTAGAAACTAATTGAATTTCCAGTAACATTCATATAACTTGGAAAGATCTTACACAATCATTCTGCATCAAAGCAGCTGGAGAGCACTCTTAGCCAACCAGAGAACAGGAGCAGAAGCAAGAATTTCTGCTTGATGGTAGCTGGAAAGGCTAATTCTATTCAATCTTCAGTCCTCAATTGAGGGCATTAACACGGCACACAGACAGAATCACCAGTACTCTAAGGCAATTCTTGTACATGTGGTAAGCAATGAGTGGAAAGGAGCACTTTATACAAAATCTAGAGGAGGACTGGGGCAGTTCCTGTCCCCATGTATTCACTGTTGCAGAGAAGCTACAAAACTCAGCTCTGACTTGCATTCCATCAGGAACAGTGTGTGATTGTTGCCTTGAGTGTGCCGTCATGCCAGGGTGTGAAGAGCGGACCATGGAAAGAGGCAAAGATGACAAAGTCACATCACTCCTGAGTTGAGTCAGCCTAGAGTTAATGGTCCAGAGTTGAAGGGCTAACACATTCCCTCTCTGCGCTATCATCAACCTTTTTTGTTGTTTTTACATAGCTTATCACATGAAGTAGTGACAGAAAAGGGTTAAGGCGTTAATAAAAAATAAAAATCTAAGTGATTTATATGTGAAACACTTCTGAACATGCCCTCTAAGTACAGTAGATTTTCCCCTTGGAACCACACCCTGTAAGTGCTGTATTTTGAGAGCTGAACAATTAACATAAGGCATATGAGTCAGTCTTTGAAAGACTCTGTGGGAACCAGAGAGCCTTTTGCTATTAGGAGTGATGTAAACTCCCTAAGGCTGGAATAAATCCACAATAGAAGGCAGAGAGAGTCATAAATAAAAACAATGGGCACTCCACATACTACTAAGACACTCAGCCATTATTGGTGATACTTTCTTTATTTTCTTTAATAGACTTAATAATTTTAGTTAATTAAAAGAAATAAAAATAAAAAACACTGTTTTGGGAACACTATTTATTTCCTATGGGAACTTCAGTACTCGCTAAAGAAAGAAAAAAAAGCTAATCTGCTCTCATCCTGTCTAGTAATCCCAAATTCCTGTTAGGCAGCAAAATAATTAAAGAAAAATATTCCAGGCATAAAAAGGAGGACGGCAGAAGCAGACATCATATAAACAATGACACCATGACAGAGAAAAACGTCAAAGCACCGCCAGACTTGTGACTTGACTCTGAAAGAGCTGCAGGGAGTGGGATTGCTGCTAACAAATTAAAAACACATTTCTTGGCAAATTGTTAAAGACAGACATATTTACATTTGTATAGAGACTGGGTGGGCATGAAAGATTAAAACACTTCTTTAGCCCTTGAACTGCCAAGTTCTATTAGAAATATGTGCTCTTAAGATCATAGGGTAAACTCACTCCTTTCTTTCACTAAAACTCAGCAAAGAGGGCCTGCAGAAACGAAACGTACAAAGTCTTACTCCCCTACCTGCTCATAATACTGGCCTCTCAAAATGCGCCCCTAAGATTCCTAGGACTTATCCAAAGAGATGACTGGGAAAAAGACTCTAAAGACCTACAGAGAAACATGACTGTTAGGTACGTGATATACTCACTTAAGGCTTATCATATTGAATATTCATTCTTTTACTACCTTACTCAACTTACCAACTCACTCAAAACAAACCCTCAGAAATGTAAGAGTGGTGACTGACATCTGCAGCTCTGTCCAGGACAGCTGAGGTCAGATGTCAGAGCATTAAATACCTGTAAGAACTACTCGTGGATGTGCACTTGGGAAGAATTATTTCAAGGCATTATTCTGAAGGAGAGACGTAAGTTTGGCATTTTCAGCCTGAGTATAGTACTCATAAAATATTGGGGGTGCGGGGTGGTGTGTGTGTTTATTTTATAATTTTTTTTTTTTCAGTCTAGTGTTTGGGATGCTGGGCTGAAAGAATTTCCAAAGTGAACAATACTGCCTCCCTTCCCGCCTCTCATTTGGCTTCATACTTTCTAGTTGTCTCTTACTATGCTCAGGATAACAGTTGCACACACTTATGTACCAATAAAGTAATGCAAAGGGATAATTACATTTTATGTCTGGTTAACAAAACAAAACAAAAAACAAAACAAACAAACAAGCAAAAAAACAACAACAAAAAACAAAACCAAACACCAAAAAGCCAACAAACAACAAAACCCACACATTGTTTCTGAATTGCATTTATCAATGTGGCTCAACTTGCTCATCAAAAAATGCTTAATAGAAAACATCAATTGGTTCAATAAATCAAATGCAGTTTCAAAGTACTGTACAGAAAGAGACTCTGATTATAATAATGTAGATGAAACAATTAAATGAAGTATTATCCCAGGCATGCACAAGTGAAGAGAATTAACATTAGTAAGAATTAGAATATTAAAAGGAATCGGACAGAAATATTTATTTCTGGGAGCTTTATGTGAGCATGCAGCTGCAGGATTTCAATTAATGCCACCCTAAGCAGTATCATGAGCTCAGCCACCTAAGATAACCTTCAGGTCTCAGAACTGTTCTATTAGATGACTGGCAGATCAGAGGTCATATAGGACTCTCTCTGATCTGATAGACAGAAAAGGGCTCCTAAAGCAAGTCAGGAGGCTTGTCAGTAAAGAATAAATCAGATGCTATCATTCAACTGACAGAAAATAGAGGCAGGATTTTGCGTTTAATCTTCTGCCCTCTCCCATCCCCCCATGAAGGAAAAACTTTCCATAATTCCACAGTTCAAATTATTCAGCATTTCCAATATACATCTGTCCTAACAATTCTCCTTACGGACTCTCACAGCATCATAAAACATTCATGGAAGTTTTCAAAGTAAAGAAATTTATATTATTCTCAAACCAAAACACAGTTCCTAGATTTGACTTGCAGAATATTGCTCTACATTTTAAAATGGACTGTCCTGTTCTAAATGTCAGCAAGTTCCAGCAAAAATCATTAAGGATCATTCCATGTTGCACATGAGAGTAGTGATGTTTCATTTCAAATGGATATTTTTAAGGAATGATGATGGTTTTAAAAAACACATTCTTTTCAAGATTGAACTTGGAAGAAAAACCAAAGAAAATTGCACCTCTCCAGTGAGGAGCAGTACTGTATAACCTGCCTGTGGCCTAGCACAGAAAGCATCTTCTACTGAAATTCAGTTTAATTTGACACCATGGATCTTAACTATTCAGTTTTCGCTAGTGAAGAGTGCCTATGATCTGTATTAATTAGTCCAAGAGTTGGCCCAATCTCTTAACAAGCACTCTGACACACATTACCCTTCCTCAAAATACAAGGTGTGAACCCAGGTTTCTTACTTGATACAGAAGTCCAGCCAATTCCAAACTCTCCAAAGGTCCCCAAAACATCATCAGATTAGCTTAAAGCATATAACTTCTATGGGGAAAATACCTTCTTGCTTTTGAAGACTTTTGTTTGGATTTTAATAATATTTTACATTTTACTGAGGAGGAATCCCAGACTATACTGAATGTAGGGAATTCAGAGTTCTCTAGATTTGCATTTGAACACTCACTAGAGAAAAATACCTAATAATCTGTAAGTGGCAGAGAAAAAAACTCAACAAGTAAGTTATGATACTTCATTAGAAAAACCCTTAAGTTGCAGGGGGGCCTTTTTAAAAATGGCTACAGATTTGTAACAGACAGTGAGAACATAACACTTTCTAAAGCAATAGAAGGTGCTCCAAAAAAACTATTTATTTACATAATAAGAAGCACATAACATGTGCTGTGTGTATTTGCTTGAAGGCAAAAAAGCCTTAAAACTAATGTTAAGTAATTGAGCTATTAATCATTCTGATTTTATATACTGATGCGACTCAGATTCTATCGTCAGAGAAAGTGTCCACTGATAAGAAACTGAGAAAAAAGCAATAGCTTCTCAACCTAAGTAGCTTCTCTCAAGGACATTGAAGAAAAATATAAAGCATATTAATGATGAATTATTTTTTTTAATAAAACCAGTGCCTTAAAAGTATGCATCTCTTTCCAATCAATTTAATGTTCCCGCCTCCAGCAGTTATGAAAGAGGCCATGCATGCCAGATATACATGTTTTTTACTTTAAAGACTTTTTTTTAATAGAATAAGACTACAGCAGATCTACATGGAGCTTGACCCCTTTCCCCAATTTACCAAGCATGAGGGAAGGATTCTAATTGTCACATGAAGATCTCAAAAAGCCAGGCACTCCGGTAATCCTCTACTACAGCTTATAACAGCCTGGCAAGATGATCTTCTATCTATCTACCAGATCTAAATGGGTATCAGAGGCAACCACTATAGATATCTAAATACCTACCACTAATAGTGAAGTAAACATTGTATTTATCCCTCCATATATAGTATGGATTATATGACATAGCAGAATAATACAGTACCTGATGTATACAACGACATTATTCGTATACTTAAAACTTCAATCCTTACAGAAAAAAAAAAAAGAAACTTAAAAAGCAACTGTTCTCTGTATAGAATTACAGTAGTGCTTACCAAGTATAAATGATCTTGGAAAGAATAACGAATACTCTTGATCTTGCTGATTATACAACAGCAGAACATGTAAAATAGCAGAACTGCACAGCCCAGGAGATAATTACCATTCAACAATTAAGTCAATGGTTTAGCTTGGTTTCCAAAACGCACACCACCACCCCACAAGCCCCCAAGATTTCTGAGATCACACTGGAAATCTCTCCCTCTAAATACTTTCAAATCATTATAAATTGTTCAAAAATCCTTCTGTGAACTTTACCATCATATATTTCAGCTTACTGTTCAGTCAAGTCATGAAATTCCATAACAGATTTCTGCTGAAATATGAGGAAAGGACTGCTCTTTAAAACAATTTAAGAAAAAAATATGTTGAATATTCTTTGTGCAACAGGAATATAGAGAATTATTATCAAAAAACAAAGTAATTTAAGCCTTTTTAAGTCCTAGAGTCATCGAAATCTCACAGATGCACAGCAGCTAAATAAAACCTTTAGCTCACTGTAGCTTTTAACATTATTACTGCCAGCCGTCTGCCCTGCACCTTTGCCAAAGGTGCCTATTCCCCTCAGTCTGTAGCAAGGAAAAAACATCTTTCAGTGCAAAGTCCAGAATCTTAGCTCAAATCCAAATTAAGCACCAGCATAAGCTGTGACAGCAAGAGAGTGAGAGGGGATAGGAGAATGAGGGAGGTGAAAGGATGATGACAGATGATAATATCTTAAATAACCACAAGGCTTTGACAAATGAGATCTTGTGAACACTGCTAAGTAGTTACATTTAAATCAAGCGGAGCACTCATATAAGAAGCAACTACCAAAATCAGAAAAAGATTACTCACTTTGACCCTGCTTTTTGAAGATTGTTTCATATGGAATTCATTTCACGTGCTTAATCACTTATACTGCAGTTATAGGATCTTTTGTATTTATTTCTGCTGTTGTTCCTTTGGATTTTGCACAACGAGAGGTACATAATATTTTACTGAAGATGTATTCAACGTATTTGCTTTAAGATAATTTAAGTATTACTTTTTATTTCATTCCATATATACTCTAATATTCTGCCTGCTTTTCAGATAAATAATGTTGAAGAAAAAAGATTTTCACTCAGTTCCTTGTAGCAATATCTTGGTCTTTTTCCAGAGAGCGTACAGTGAATTCACTCAGTGGTATACATAAGCACTGTGATTGCTCTCTTCAGTAAAAATACTGTGCATTTATCAACAGATTATTTTCATTTACAATCCTAGTGCCCCTCCGCCCAGCTCTGTACAGTTTCTTTGCAAATTTCTTTACAGTCTTCTCCAGTCTTGACTAATTGAAATAATTGTGTCATATTTCAATATTTGTCCACTTCTCTGTATAATGAACAGCAGACAGCTATTAGACTTCTGCCATGCAGAAAATAAATCAGTCAGTTCATAAGCTATAAGAAGACACTAAGACAAGTTCAGTCAAATCTCACTGAGGCAATTCGCAGCATTACTGCTCTCAGGTATCCTCCCTCCCCTTTTGCAGGGGGCTCCTTCACCTGCTGACAGTTGGCAGAAGGAAGCATGCACACTCCCCAGATGCTCCCACCAGCAATTCAATGCACTAGCTTCAAGACCAGCTAAGTTTGGTTTGCATGAATCCACAAGACTATGATATGAGGCAAGATGAGATGCAGGCACGCAGCCCTTTTGGCAAACTCTATTCTAGGAGTGGTAATCTCCAAGGAGAAGAGGCAGACAGCTGGAAAAAAGGCAGTATTGTAAAACTGCCATAGCTTTCTTCTTTACAACCAAGTCAAAGTCATTACCAATCATTTCTTTGTGATGTAGTTTCTCAGAGAGAAACTTAGGAATCGAGCTAATTTAAAGCTATCCTGACATTGAAAGGGGAGTCTCACCGTTAATGACACATGGTCCTACCAAGTCTATCAACACTAGCATTTATGCAGCCCTGCAGCAAGAGTCTGACTGAAGTGATCCAGCTGAAAGCTAACCACATAAACAACAAAAAAGCCACCCCCTTGTTTTCAGAGGAATCAATGAATTAAGCCAGCTCTCCACACATGCTCGGAACTGACAGACACCGAGGACAAAAATGCATGGCTAAGAGAAAGGAAAAGAAGGCAGGAGGGACTGCATGTTTCAGTATCATCAGTGGTGCATCAGCTTGTGAAGAAGAGTAAGGATGAGTAGAAAAAAAGTGACGGAAGCTTGGATTGTCAAAAGTGAAAAGTCACCGAAGAGAAAAGCTATTCTTTTCCTGTTCCACTATGTGCTATTTGGACAGGGTTCATTATTCTACAGTTGTCCTCCTCTCTACCTTTTTGAAAAAAGTAGTGAACCATGTTCCAGGTTACCAAACTCCAACTTAATATTGTCTTCCTTGAGCTATGTTTCCTAAAATGTCTGAAAAGAATTAAGCGTATTATCTGAAACCACACGAAAACTAGATTTTATGATATTTAAAAAAGGAAAATTAAATAGAAACCCATCAACAAGACAAGTATTACAACAAATGTAACATTTATGTGTGGTTTGGATGTTGCTTCCAAACCAGGGTAATTATCAGCTGCTACCTAAAGGGGTGGTCCTGCTCTCTTCACCCAAATCCTGGCTGCGTGCTCCTGCGACATTTTTTTGTGCCACAATTGGCAACTGTTTGGGTACAGGATGAGTCGGGTCACTGAACTGACATGATGGAAAACTAATCCTCCAATAAAAAAAACAGAGAAACTTCACAAATAAATCATTTTCTGCTGGGTCAAATCAATGAACTAATTCATTCTCAGCTGAAGAATCACTTGGTCCATTGTAACCAGAAAGGAAAGGAATATGTGGCTGGAATTAGTGGGAATGTGGACTGACCTTTTCAGTAGTAGCCCACCACTATAGTAGTTTAACTGTGATATTTTATATATATCTATCTATATACATGCACACAGAATTCCATGCCAAGGTTAGCACTTAAACTGTGTGAATTCTGTAGTTGTATTTCACAGCATTTCCTTCTTCCTCTACTCAATCTGATATCACTTAACAATAAAACAGTCTGTATATTAGATAACTAAATTCCCCATAGTCTTCTACTAATCTTTATAAATTGCTGTTGAAAAAGTTTCCAGCCTACCTTTTAGACACACAATTCCATCAGCATACACTCGAATGTTAAACAGTCTCCTGTTAATTACAGGTAGATGTACACATTTTCATGGAAGAACCAGAAGCCTCTTCCCAGCATAATCAAAATCCAAGCAAATCACATCTTTATGTTTTATGTACTTGTGTGTTTGTTAAAACTTACGAGTCTGGTACAGGGACACAATTTACAAAATCAGACATATGTATGAAAAAGCTTAAATAATTTGGTTTTATTTCTCTGTTAGGGGATTTAAAAAGCACTGGGTGTATCTTTAGCAATTTGCTCCTCCTTGTGAACCTATGCAGATTTTTATTGTTTGGCTGTTTTTTAAGAATAATATTCTGTTTGGAAAAGAATCTTCAGTTTTGTACAGTATTCTCTGCAACTTAAGGCTCGGTGGAAACTCTCAAATCTTTTTAATCAAGACAGGATCTCATACTTGCCACTTTCTTTTCTGATTTCACATGAACAGTAATTTCAAATTTCCATTTTAATTTCATCATTAGCTTTATGTCCTTCATGCTTTCCCTACAATCACTTCCTCTCATAGATTCTAGTATAAAGCTGATGTGGTTATCAATGAATACTCCATTGTTAGCACATTTTCAAATGTTCACAAGCCTCCCATAAGCCTTCCACCCATTTCCATTTCCACTGTTTCTTCAGATAACCCATTTCCAATTTTCCACTTTAGTCCTTTCCATAATAATAATCAAGAAAATGTTGCTATTAACAAAGTTGACTAATCTCTCCAAAGCTCATGTATTTCCCTGGGTTTCCTCTTTTGCACTGTTCCCAAAACTGTCATCTTTTTCAAGATTACAAACATAGTTTGACAAAACATGAAACAATGGCTTCATGTTTAACTTTGCATTAATCAGCCTGTCTATTCTTCCCTCTTTTCCTCGAGACTTACAATTTGCTTATCTATTTTCAATAACTTGCTATATGGTTCCTTTAGTAGTGATTTCCTTTCTTCCAAAATGATTATTACCACATGCAGCCTGATTAACTGAAAGACTCATTTCTAAATAGATTCTATCCTAAATAGAAAATTACATATTAATAGATTTTCTTCCATTTTATTTCAGCTCTAGTTCTTAGATGCACTCTCAAACCTTTCATTAGTTGATCCCTAAAGCTAATCTGACAGAGGCTGTCGAATCCACCTTTTTCTTGGTCTTACAACAGCCACCACAGAAGGCTTCAAATTGTTTCTCTCAGCCACTGATGCTAAGGTTTGTTCTGGTGAATATCTTAAAAGCAATCTAATTACGATCTTTTCTAAGACATAGGACATAAGAACTTCATTTCATATCTGGCTACATCTCTTGAAACTCTTGGTTTAAGCACAGTCTACTTCAGAGATACAGAGAAGATCCTAAAAGTCAGTGAAAAGGCAAAGAAAAAAGTGCTGAAGATGGGTGAAGAAACAGTGTTGTACTGAGTGAAATAAATGTGCATCAGGCTGACATAAAACTGGTTCCAAGTAATGGGAAAGCAGGGCATTGAGCCTGACTGGACAACACTCAAGAATGAAAGCTTGACCCAAACAATACACCAGCATAAATGCAGTTAAAAAAAAAAAAAATAATAAAAGAAAGATTACTAACTTGACTAAGTCAATCACAGTAACATTCAGCAACACTGGAAAGTGACAACAACCTCATTAATGTGTAGTCAACCACTTTTATAAAACACCGATAGGCCCTCAGAACCAAGGGTGTGAGCTGATTAAACGTTTAGAAGAACTTACATTCAACATCATGAAATTGCTCAAACCCAAACAACATACAGAGGAAACCAAAACATATGCCTCATTTGTAGCCCATGACAGAATACACTGGAGTATATGAATGGAAAGATCTTCTGGGTGGTCTCTTGTAGTCTACTTCAGAATTCAAGCATACTCACTGCTAAATTGCATAAAGTGCAGATCTTTAGCCTTTGCTTCTGCAGTGCCAAAAACTTGAAATTGCCTCTCAGTGGCAATCAAACATTCCCCCAGTTTGGCAAAGTATGAACTGGAGTGTATGACAAATCTGGTATTAACACAGGGTAGAGATTCTGGCCCAACAACACAGTCTGGAACGGACCCTTTAAGTTAGAGTGGTAAGAATTTAAAAGATAGTCCAAAACATTTACTGTCTGTTCACAACTTGTTAGTTCCTCAAATCAGGGTAGATGGCTTAAGGATAACTTTTTCTTACTCTCTCCTACCAACATACTACACTGACCCTTCCAGACAGTTCTATGCGTACAGATTGTGTCTATAAGCAAAGCAAGCGGTTGTGATCCCACTACGAGATATATTGGCATATTTAGAAATACCAAAGTGTTTTTAAAATCCCTTTTTAAACAACAAGGAGTTTCCATAGATCAAGATGAAATTTTGAAATCATTGAGCTAAAGTCCACAATATTGTATTTTTCATTTGCCTTCTCCTTACTTGACAGAATCACATGAAAGAAACTAAAGAAAGCTTCTCATCTTTTATTATATAAGAACATCCTGCTTGATATTAAAAAAATACTAAGTTAAATAAGTAGATTTCTTTTTTCCAAGGGTCAAATATACTTTAATACATCTAAGATAAAGTGCTAAAATACACACAGAGCTTCGTGTATAATTCTGACTCTTACTGTGAGCCCAGCAGAGACTGACTTCCACAGAGGAGGCCACCTGGGTCAACCTGAGCACTCGACACAAGTGGCAGTTAACTGCAGCATAAAATGCATGAGCCTTTGACCCTGATGGAGCCTTCAGGATGAAATATTTAAGTAGAATTGTTTATGGTGATTAACACCAGTGACTTTTTCCTCAAAAATGTTTGGGGAGGGATTTTTCCCAGCAGGGCTAGCACTGACCCATTTGAGTTCTTTTGCAGAACAAGTGCTAAGAAAACATACAAGAAACCCGCAGACATTAAAAAGCTGTCCCATTACAATCCTGGAACGTAAAATGTTACAAGGACAAAGGAAAAAGAAAGCCTTAAATCAAGCTGCTAAAATCATACCTAGCTTTCTAAATACACGGTCTTTTTTCTGTGAACCTTGTATGGCTCATAAAATGCTGAGCTTCCAAAAATTCCTCTTTTTGTCTTCTTCACTCACTTCAGGATGTCCTTTTGTATACTTTGGCCCAACTGTTAATGTGATTTTCTGTTTCCAAGAGGACAGTCACAAATATGTGAATAACTACATCTGTATATAAACATTCATTTTACCTCTATATAATAAATTAGAAAATATATAGAACAGTTTTGTACGTACCAGTACACCATTTTCACATGTCCAAGAACTTGGAATAGATTCAAGTTTACTGACACAAACAATAAATGTCTCTGGAAAGACACGGAGCTCTAAACAAAAATAATTTAAAAGAATATTACAAAAACTATAACCATATTCAAAACCACACTTAATGACAACATAAATATATGTTATTTTAGTAAACAAAATAATGTACTTCTTAAATTGCACACTAACTCACTTCATGCACTCCACTAATTTCTTACCTGCTTTCTTCAAAATCCCATCCCTCCTTTTGTTTTCCTTTTTTCATCCATTCAAAAAAATCCCTAAATCAGTAGTTCCCAAGAGGGTAATCGTGTCTGCAAATTAGTCCACCTGCACCCCTGAACAAATAGACCAGACAGAACCAACAGACAAACAACTTAACGATGATTTCTTTTGTGCTGTTCTGGCAATGAGCCAGACAAAGCTTTACACAGTATCAAGCAACACTATGAGAGAAGTGTAGCTGCATAGTTTATTTTACATATCAGATTATTTCCAGGTTACTATTTTCATATTTTCAATTGTTTTGTTTGTTTGTTTGTTTTTGATGGTGGTTTTTATTTTGGTTTGGTTTTATTAAAAAATTCCTAATTTTTATAAGTTTTTATTCATCATAAACAAACTGTAACACCTATTTTCTGGGATGAAAAAGAGCCAATGCATGCAGAATAGACACAAGATTGACCTCATAGGTTATTCTGGTAGAATATCTCCTCACAACGAATTGCATATAGGCACAATGCCCACAATTTGCCAGTGACTATCTGGTCATCCAGATGGGGAACTGCCTCTCTGCGAGGTTGCTTCTTCACCAACAGCCTATCTTCAGTAGTACCTGCAAACCCCTCTGTGTGTATAACAGCAGAGACTTTTCCAGTCTCGTTACAATAAAAGATGGGGATGTTGAAACACCTTGTACTTGTCACCAGTTGAAAAAGCATACACAGAGACCTCAGGCGCATCTGTATTGGCACAACAGCTTGTTAAGCTAGTGTAACTCGATAATAAATATGAGCCTGTCATAATGGTTTCAGAAATATCAACTCTTAGCAAAACTCCGTCCAAGGAAGTATTCATGCTCTGCCTTAGCATCCAGTCTAATTTTCTGCTTGTATCCTCAAGATCTGAAAAGCCACACACAAAGATCTAGTACAATGGCTTTCACACTGCGAGTGGTCTGTGGACATCTCCCAAATGAACTACAAAAGAAAAGCTGGACAACAGTTGCAAGGACTGAACTTTTTACGCAGGGTTCCAATAATAGCCCCTTAGGTAAGTTGACTTCAGATATTGTGTGAGCATCATTGATTAAAGTATGTAAGATTCTCCTTTAATTAGGCTTAATGTCTGGTTTTTGTTTGCGAATTACTAGGTATACCTTACAGAAAGGAAGCACTGGTGCCATATTATTGGTTTAATTTTTAGGATGTGTGCTTATTCTGCTATTCATTTGGAGTGAAATTCAGCAAAATGAAGTTCCTTTTTTGTCAGAAGCTTCACATGGAAGAAAAGTTTTGACTGCAGCATCAGAGCCTCTCTTTTTGGCAGCACTAATAGGGCAAATTCATTCCAGTTAAACATTTTTATTGTTATATTTTGTAACAATCTCACTTACTGGCTGGCAAAATGAAAGTACCTTTAGGTATTCACTGATGCTTAAAAAAAGTTCCAAGTTAATACACAGAAACCAGTGCTGAGATATCAATACAGACATTCTGCTATTCTTTTCTAACTATTACTCCAGGAGGTTGGAAGAAGCAGTTCGATGATCTATTTAAGATCAACACTCCAATCTCTTCAATCATTATGGATATAGAAAACAACTAATTGGCCTTTGAAGAGAGATTTAAACATTTAAGAATATGATGAATTCCTATAAAAATAATGAATAGTTATTTTTACATAATTTAAGTATTCAATATTTTTAAGGGTACCAAATTGGTTTATTTTGCTTTTATTAATATGAAAAGGTGAACACAAAGGGCAGAGATCATTATAACTCCTTTTTATTGCTTTTGGAGGGACAGGATTGGTATCACTTTCTTACAGAGCTTGAGATAACATGAAAAAAAGATCTGGTCCGCTGACATCACCTGTGTAAAGATTTTATAGCACTGAGCTGAATGAAAGCCTTTCTTGCATATACTTGTACTGTATAGTTGATGTCACAAGATGCTCGAGCTGTAATGAAGTGATTCATACTGCAACCTCTGGTTGATTCACCCTGCAGAGATTCAGTAAAATGCCAAGTCTCACCATACTTACAGAATTTGGTATGGCTTAGCTGATTACCCTGAGGCAGGGCAGAAACAAATGTAAAATTAAAATTATTTTTTGTTTTTTAAATCTAAGATGTTAAGAAGCATCTTTATTTTTTTTTTAAGGAAACATTGTCTGGGAAAAAAACAAAACAAAACAACACAACACACTAAACCAAGCTCTGAGAGAAATTTTATCAAGTAGACCAAAATCTGACAACATATTAGTTCACGTTCCTTTTTTTAACTCCTAAAAATGCAAAATTCTAAGCAACATTATAGGAAACTGATTTCTTACCACGATAACGTTTCCCTGCAGCACAACGGAGATTAACCCATCTCTTCATAAAGTAGGCAGTAATGTGAAAACTGTTGGCTGCAACATAAAACAAAGGTATAATAGTAAGTGTAAGGGTATCTTGGGCCTTCTGATCTCTAAGTGTTGCACGCTTCCAAAGACAGGACTGAGAAAGCAGCAGCAGCAGCTTAAGTATACAAAAGAAAACATACCTTTAAAGGAATATTTTTAAAAAGAAACTGCTTATACTAACTTCTTGAGACTTTAGTATGAAGTATCTGAAAGAGGGGGACAAGCTAAAAACTCACTAACTACCAAGTTCTGGTTTCCAACCAGATCAATTAATTGATCAGAGATGTCACCTGCTTAATAGTCTAGTATTATGGTCACTAGTCCAATAGGCTAGAGCATATTCACTACAATGTTTTAATACATATTCTACAAGAACACTACCAATGGATGTTTACTTAACTGCCTTCTAGACAAAGGTGCCATACTCAAAGCTGATAGAAAAAAATGCTGGCTATAAAAAAGCCCCAAACAAACATGAAAGGTCTTAATTATCGATGATTCCATTGAACTAAGCAAGAAATGCATACATTTAAACTCCTCAGTAACTCCAAGCAGATAGAGCTAGCCTGGCTGACCCAGTAGATACCTATAACATACACAGAGGCTTCTTCTCAGTTTCTATTCCTGAGAACAACAGAAATCCTTGTGCATCAGAAGGATAAAGACGGAGAGTATTATATTACAGTGCAGAGATTATTAGTCCACAGCTAAGGAATCAGCCTTTACTTTTGTTCTATTAAATTCCCAAATGACTGAGTAAATTGGTTAGGACTTCACTCAGTTATTTAGCAACTTAACTCCCACTGAAATTAAAGGAAGTTAGTGTCTGCGACTCCTCCTCCATAGTCTCTGTATACCTCACTAAAATAAATGTACAAAAGAAGGGTAGCGGTATTTCCCCTTACTCTGATGAGTTTTGCAAGACTTACATTATCGCTGCTTTCAAGACAGTCAGATCCATTTAAAAAGAAGGAAAGGTTGTTCGTTCCTGTCTCAACCTCCACTGACTGCCAAGGCATGCCTCATTTCTAAGAGTAAGCCCCAAAATGCATGTTCTCTCCTTCAGAGTCTGCAGCCCTCCTACTTGTACAAGCTCTCCTGGAGCTCACCATCAAGTGCTGTTCAGCATCACCTCTCATTAAGAACTACAGTTATTGATCACAATCAATCTCTCTAAAATTTATCAGCCATCTTTTTTCCTTCCCCTCGGGAAGTTACCTAAAATTTGACTTCCCTTTAGAGAGCAAGTCAAGATGTGACAAGTTGAACCATCCCACAAAAAAGGTGAGTGCTAGAGAAAAATTTGGATGTAATCCACCAGCTTTATTAGCTGTATATTTATGAGAACAATTAATGAAAATTTCTTTTAGCTATTTCCAGTTTGGCATTCACAATTCCTTAACGTTGTTAGCAGGGTTAGCCAAGTGAAAGAACTTGCCCTGTATGTAAATGTTACTAGTGTGATAATAGCATCTTCCACTGTGACCTCTGTTAACACTGAAAAAGTAACATACCTCCAACTATAACTTTGCAAACCAATCTTCTAACAGAGGGCAAATGTTAAGAATCTTTCTTTCCACCTCCATTTTGTCTGGGATATTCCAAATTCTTTTTTTTTTTTTTTTTTTGAAGCTTCAAATGAGAAAGTGTGAATCTTTTGCTTTTCACAGGGAAAACGACAATACTCCATTCCTGAGATTCTCTTATGAATCACTGACATGTATTTGTTTCTCTGTTTATTTCTCTACTATCCTGGTATTCTCTGAGAGATTAAGTGTTTAATCATATTTGATTGACTAATGGCCTGAACAAAGTTTCAAATTCCTCTCAAAGGCCTTTAATTAAGTTAGCTACTGTTCTCTGGAAGAAAACATTTACCTCGAAATGAACAAAATAAATAATTATATAAGCGATCAAGACAACTCTGAACTATTTTTGCAGTGTCAGCTCAAGTCTGAAAGTCTTCAAAGCCTTTACAGGGAGTTGCACCTGAGCCAATAAGCTCAGCTCAGAGGGACTAACACGAGAAAATAACTTTAGTTTCCAGAACTATTTACTACTTGACTTTGCTGAAAAAGCCTGAACAGATGATTTGCTGTCACTTATTGCTAACCATGAGAAACTGTTAACATGCAGTATATTCAAGATACCTATATTTTCAGAGTATCACACAGCTACTCTCATCAAACATCTTGAAACCCTCTTGTATATGACATCTGATCTAATCCATAGTTGGCTGGAGTTTTCAAAACTTTCAGAGTTGCCAGAGTTACTGCAGAGCTACAAAAAATGCGATACCCTCTTTCTCCTTCCTTCAAGAGAAGTATATTATCCAATCAACCACTCTGCATACAAGAAAGTAAAAATTAAGTCCCACAAGAAAACCACCTTATCCGACAACCTCATGCAATTTTCAGCTTTTTAAACTTTCCACAAAGTTACTCAGCATGCGTCTACAACTGTTCTCAGTTCCAGACTCGTCCACCATCAGTGCTGGTTTTATACGATTGTTGGCTTTGGCCAAGCTGTGGATTACACTCCCGGGAAGATGGCTGGTGTATACTCAGCAAGGACCAAAAGCTGTTTTTCACGGTATCTTCAAGGAGGGACCAACAGACGTACCAAATGATCCATCACTAACTCCTTTTAAGCACGCTTTGGAAGTTTTAACCTTAAGCTACATTCTCTCTGTTACTGGCTGCAAAACACTGAAAGTTCACAGATCTTAGACTCAGCAAACCCAGCTGGCCCAGTCTTCAGTTTCCTCTTCATTATGCAACATAAAGGGCCATTTGTAGATTACTAATATAGAAGCGGAAATAAAATTGTTATTAGTCATTTGGATTTTTCTTTTTCTTACTTTAAAACTGCGCACCTAAATCATTACATCCCAGTTCCAAAAATGAACAAGAGAAAATGCCAACAGAACACCAACCAAGAATCCCCAAACCCAACCAAATAAACAGACACCAAAACCCAAAATGTGACTGAATAGAAGTGGCTCTAGAAAATCCACAGTTCAATTTCAGATGAAATAGGCACCAGTGAGAGCTGCCTATTAAGGGAATGGTAATTTGCCCTGCTTGTTACATTTCATAGTCTCACTACAGGGAGAGGAAGTATCAGAAACTGACTCTTTGCTGTAAGACAATCCAGCAACACTTGTTTTTTGAAGGAGTCACAGCCAAGCTGCCTTGCACTTCCAGAAGGTTGCCAAGAAGAGGCTGTGGTACAGCATGGTGCAGCGGGAAGCCCTCTCCCACGGCTATTACAGACCATTCATCTGGGAGCCTGGGAAAATGCCTCTGAGCTGCCAAATTATCTGGAGCGGCCTGGCAGGTGTTTGCTTCCCAGCTCAACCTGGCACGTGCATGGTTCTGTAACTAAATTCACTGAAGTCTTCTCCAAATCTTCAGTGCGAGCCTAAGGAGGCCAACTGCCGTCCAATCATTTCCTAGCTGATAGGCACCTATTTCTCATTGAACAGTATTTTTATACCATCTTTTAAAAAAAATCCACATATTTTTCCTCCCAGCCTAGACGTTTCACTTTTCTGAAAGGTTCTTCTGGATTAGGACTGCCTCTGTGTTTGGAAAGTAACAACAAACGCCATCATTGCAACAGACATATTAAAAAAATAAGAGGATGACTTTATGTTCCAATGTGAAAGTAAATACATAAGTGCATCAGACTTTCTGAAACACTATATTATACGGTAAAAAAAATAATAAAAAAAATTCTACATTTTGCTTATGCTGGGTTACTTATTCTACACAGATTAAGCTATATGAGTAATGTTTACAGTAATAATGTTAAAGCTTTTCATCTTCAAAGTATTCTAGAGACATATTATTAGACTACTTTTTAGCAGTCATAGTTCTCCTTTTAAAATTATTTCCCACCATATCCAAATTCCTGATCATTTGTAAATAAAACAAAAAGCAACATTTTATTCTAAATCTACTGCTAATCATGCAGCTTTCCTTCCCCAAAATGATGTTCACATCCATAGCATGTGCTCCAGAGTACATTGCCTTTTGTAGTTTAGAAGAGACTCAAAATCAAACGTTGGCATGTTAGTTTTAGTTCAAGTCTAGGACAGACCAGGGACAGCAGGTGCAAGACAGCAGATACAAAAAGCTGTTGAGAATTCCTGAGCCTTTTCTGGTGTTCAGAATGGGTACAGAATTTTTGTATCATCTCAGACACATACCCACGCCCCACGACCCCCCCCCCCCACTAACAAAAAAAAAAAAAAAACAAAAAAAACACAAAAACAAAAACAAACAAACAACAAACAAACAAAGCACAA
>JANHFX010014821.1:0-37576 GCA_027560015.1 Chloroceryle amazona | reverse complement strand
CCAAAAAAAAAAAAACAAAAAAAAAACAAAAACACAAACCAAACCAAAACAACAAAAGAAATCAACTTCATAGAAATATCTGGGTTGGAAGGGACCTGCAGAGGTCATCCAGTCCAACCCCCCTGCTGAGAGTTCATAGTTAATGACAACACACATCTTCACTTAGTGCAAATTTCTATACACCAAAGAGTGGGTTTCAGAACAATATTGGCTGCTGAGGATGGCATTAATTCTTTCCATCCATTCTGGCTTCAGTTCAAAAAATTTCAAAATTTAATTTTTTTTTCCCATTATTTCAGCTGATCATCACAAGCAAGTACACAGGAAAATGTGTACTCAGCAACATAAAATAAAGCCCACGAGCTATTTTGAAAAAAAAGTTTTATACCAAAGGAAAAAAACATTCATGCCATTAAATTTATATACACAAAGTATGAACTTAAAAAACAAAAAACAAACAAACAAACAGAAACAGCACAAAAAAAAACCCAAAACACAAAACCAAAACCAGACTTGGTTGCAGTAATGAGTGAGTATCCCTTCAGGGTCTGATCTTGCAAACTCTTACACCTCCAAATAAAGTCAGTGATATAATTTGCCCGTCTTTGTGCAGGGTGCCTTATGGTCAGTTTAAATGGACAAAAACAGATTACTGCTTTTTTTCACCTTACTCTTTCACAATTTTATCAGCATTAGTGCTACTATTCTAGCTGCTAAGTCTTCTAAACACAGGCCAGTTGGCTGCACATATAGGTGAGAGATCTGTCCCATCAAGGACCTGGGGACAAGATTTAGTTCCTATCAGGGAGCAGCATCCCTGACTGGAAGAAAGACATTAGCCTTTAGATGAATCTGACCAAGACAGGAGAGATAGGCCTAACAAAGTCCTCTCTGCTATCAGAGCATTGATAGCTGGACATGGCACACTGTCTAAAACCTTCAGAATATGAGTCATTAACAGTGAAATTGGACTGAGCCATTTTATGAAATCCAAAAGCAGAGTTGTAGGGGTCTCCTCTAGCAGGAGAGGTGCAGAATTCACACTGAAATAAGAAATATACTGGCCAAACTGGGCCTGGGATAAAGCATTTCTTGGCCTGCTTCTCATGGGTATTGAGGAGGAAAGAACAGAGAAGAAAAGCACATATGAGACCACCTGGATGCAAGATGAGAAATGTACCTGCTGGAGTTCCTGAGAACACATCAGCTCTGAAGGAAAGAGCCCATCTTCCCCTCACTAACACTCGAGATGCAGAGGCGGACTGATCCTGCCCTGGAAAGCAGCTTTGAAGATCAGTGTCTCAATTACCCATTCATAATGTGTAAGCATGAACAGCCAGCACCATCTGCTAATGCATTTGAGCAGATAAAGAAAGAGTGATACACTCAGTGGTCAGTGTACCATTATCACAGATGACTGTTTTCTAATAGGAGACAAGATCTGATTTCACCCTTTTGTTGATCTGAGGCTCAGTCACCATATTATTAATTACATGTGAAGGGCTTTAACAGATGAAGTGAAAGCTATTTATGAATCCCTCACTGTTTTGAGCATATAAACTGTATTGCAAAGGAAGCTATATACCTGGACTTCTTTAACCACTGGAATGAGCCTGAAAACAGACAGAAAGGCTGAAGAAGGCATCTGTAGCTACCAGACAAAAGGTGGAAAGAACTGGAAAACAACCCCCGTGGTAAATGCCGTCTGACATGTCAGCAGCAGGGGAGAATATAAAGTCTCTTCAAAGTGACAAGGGTCATTAAAAATGTCAGGAATATATTGCATCACATGGCTAGAAAACCTACAGGTTTGGTAAAAAAATCCCAGCAGTCTGCCACTAGAGACATGATGGGAGACAGTGAGAGGGAAAAAGAAGATAGCAGCAGGTATCTTCAGCAGAACTTTAAAAGGATGGCATGAATGCGATAAGGTAGTTTCTTCAAAGTTGATCTTGATATATGGCAGCGATAAGTGTTCTTTTTTGTTTCTTTTGCGGATTCCTGTTAGGATAGTCCAGTGGAGCTAAGAGGTAGATGTTGAAGGTCATGACTAATCTTTTTCTTTTGAAGTGTCCTCTAGATGACAGGGTGGAAGAAGAGTTCCAAGAGACACTTGTGGACTTGAACCAGCAAGCGCTTCATACTGTTGTTGTCTGAACAAAGCAAGTTGTGCCAGAGTATTGTGAGGTTTTGTCTTTTCACACAACAGACTCTTTTTAGGTTTATAACAGCTAAGAATATAAGGAAATTCTAGACCACAGCAAAGAGATGGAAAGGGAGACAGACTTAGTGATTAGAAAAGGAAACTAAACATCTTTAATGAAAAATGATAATAATAAAAATGGAAAAATATACAAATACATATATATATATAAAACCAGTGTCAAACCCAACCCCCCTTGATGGCAATTATGTCACTGTCACCACTGATGCTGTGGAACAGACACCAGGAAAGTCCCAGACTGGGCCCAGTGGCAGACAGGAGCTGTGTTCAGGAGCTGGATTCTGGTACTGGATTCAGGAACACACAGATCAGGACACAGATCAGGATTGAAGGTAGAACAGAGTCCTCAGATGCTGGCCATCAAACAAGCAAGGAAGAAGCTGGAAGATGACCTGAGCCAACCAGAGACCCTCATGATCCCTCAGCTTTATACCAAATATGACATCTATGGGCTGGAATCCCACTTTGGTCAGTGTGGGGTCACCTGCCCTGCCCACTCCTCCCTGCAGGTGCCGCCTTTCCCTTTCCTGCACCCCCCAGTGTGGTGCACCAGATCCAGCAGCAGCCTTGGTCTGCACCCCACCCCTTGGTAGGAACTCTGCCCATGGGGTGTTCTCACTGCTGGCAGCAGACACTGCCTGGGGAAACAGGCTGCTGACTGCAGACAGTGCTGTGAGTTAGAGGAACTGAGCTGGAAAGTAAAATCACTGAAAAGAATTATTTCTGTTCTCACTCAAACCAGGACACCAATGGCTTACATTCAATGGCGAAGCAAGTGCACAAAACTGCTCTCAGTGAATTACTTACACAAAGAACATATGCAGAATTTTTCAGAAATTTGCCCTCCATCTCTATTCTGGACAGATTTCTGTAAAGCCTTATAAAAATTTTTCAAATATCAACAAAGCCTCAAAAATATTTGCAATTTTAAAACCTGTTTTTTTTTCTCTCTACCTTTGTCATACAATAACAAAACAAGAGCAAAAGAACAAAGAGTGTTATTGTGCAATATGGTGATGTAGAAAGTTTAAAAGAAAACCCTATTTAACCATAAAATTATACCCACAATTATACTTCCAGTTATAATGAAAATAGAAAGGACTTCAATGTTCAACATATACCTATAATGATTTATTTTCTTAAAATGTAATGCTTTTTTTTTTTCCCCTCAACTGCTAGGGATAGTATGAGGACTTTTGTATTGAGGCTTTTAGGGAATGCAAGGGTTAAACATGGTAAAACATATTTTCTCACAGTTTAAAGTGAGCAAAACAACACATTTAGGAAACCCGACAGCTAAAAGGTCAAAACGTTACACTTCCAGGTCAAACTTCTGGTTGCAATTAAGTAAATTCCTCAAAACATTTCTAGGGAAATCATATTTCTTCTAGGTTTTATTTCAAATCCCTATTCTTTTTTGCTTATATTCTAACCAAAACAATAGTGCTTTCTTTAGAAACATTTAATAAATACTTTTTTTTTTTTTAAAGGAACCTGACATTTCATCTCAAAATAAAAATCCAATGTTATTTTTTCCATCTAATTTAATATGCAGTTGAACTAATCAAAAAGGTAAAAAAACCCAAACTATCAAATACAGTAATTTTTTTATTTTTTTTTAAATACAGTCTTTCTTTTCCCCTTAGAAATCTTATTTCCCTTTTCATGCACTTTTATTATCTGTATTTTCACAGTAGGGTTTGCTTTAGTTTTTCTGGGTTTTTTTTTTTTAGTAAACCAAGCTATTTTTCCTCTCCCATGCTGTTATACAAAAGCCCCTCAAGATGCTGACAATGGTCCTCATGCAACCGCTGACATGGCTGCAAAAAGTGTAGCAGCAATCTCATGACTCCTATCACCACAACCCAACAGGACTACCTTGGTCTAAAATAACGCAATTTCTTCCCCTGTAACACAGAGACTTTCAGAGGTTTTTTCACAAGTCCCAAACACTCAGGGTCAACAAGCACGATAAAAACACAGCCTATGTGGGTTTTGTAACGCACATGAGGCAGACCTGGTATGCATCTAAACAACGCAACCTGCTGCGTATGTCAGCAAGGGAGGTATGTCAGGTCTGTCATTTATTTTCTCATATTTTAGACATTCCAACACAAGGAATCTGAGCATTAGATGAAGACCAAAGAATCTATAAAATACTTCTAGCACAAATCTAATTTGCCATGTTTACTAAGGGTGGGATAACTTGACTCAAACTTATTCTTCAGAAAATTTCAGCTGAAACAGTGAGCACTCGAAAAACCCCCAAGAGGAACAGATGTTAGAGAAGAATAAAACACAAAATGGCAAGTGCTTAGGGACAGATTTTCAAAATCATTCCATCTGGAATTCAAAAATGCTGAATTCCCACTTCGGGCAAACAGATACTAAAAGCTCCTTCAAAACGTAGCTGTATGTTCCATGGCCTAGATGAGAGTCACTTTGACATTCTCAAGTGAATATGAAGTTAGGAATTAAAGGTGGGGCTCATCTTGCCTAACGTGCAACATCTGCATCTAACTAGTATCCTAAACTTGATTTTTAACTCATGGAGATTAATTGCCTATTAAATTCTAACCAGCTTTGACAAATTGAAAGACAAGACATAATTCTTCTCTGTAAATATACATGATTAATAGACACTGGCTTTTTTCCTAACTATAGAATGAAAACTCCATAGAGAAACTTTATATTTGCATAAATATATGTGTCTTTGCATAAATTGAAGTACTAACAGCAAAATTACTATGCAGAACTTGGGTGTTATAGAAAAACCTTTATAGATTATATGGGTAAGATAGTAGCTGTCAACGTTTCTGCATGCAAACACACATTTTATTTGCACACACTAATACTTAAAAGTAATTTTTATAACTTTTTAAAATATTTTCATAAAATGAAAAAAAATTTTATGGAAACTAGAGACAAATAAAAGGTGGAAACAAGATGGAAGCATGAAAAAGAACCAGAATGAATTAAGGCAGATAGTAATTAAAGGTTAGAGGTCAAAGCTGTTTTCAAAGCCGATACAAAATTCTTTCTTTTCACAAAAACACCCCAAATTAAACAACCCCGTTGTTTTAAACAAAATATAATTCTTTTCAGTACAATACTAACTATATAAAACACTTTAGTAAAGGTATCTTTAAAATACACTATTTCCTATCTGAGATCATAAATAACTTTACATGGGATCTTCAACTAGAGTAGAGGTAAAATAAGGAAGAGTCATAGCATGCTTCACTCTTCCCTTATTTCTTTTCTTCCCTGTGTTGCATTTCCTCATCTTGGATTACCTTTGTAGACCTCCTTGAAGTTCTTCCCCAATTCTATGGTATTATAAACTAAGGAAAGGGGGGGGAAAAATGCTAGAAAGAAAATACCAGAGCGGTGCGTAAGTATGGAGGGGATTTTGTTCTTGTCAAATATCCTCTATTCTGAGAAAAGAATAAAACCAGACCATAAGTACTTCAGATACATAACCTTGAAGAAAAATACTTCGGTGTCTAGGAGATGCCTTTATTCTCCAAGATCAGGCTGTGAAAAATGGAAAAAAGTAATCTAAAGCAAATACTGGAAATATTAACTACAAGATACTAATCAAAACATTTTTCATTACCTATTGCATGTTACTGCATACTGCAGGGAGCTATAAGGTTGTATTGTCACAGACAGACAGAATGTAAGCCTGAAGTTCACAAATATCTGCAGGACTTGGCAACAAATGAATCCATTGTAAAGAAACTGAAGCTCAATTATTTTGAGAGACAGAAATTAAAACATGCAACAACATCAAAGCTCATTTAAAAGGTTTCTGTCCTCCTCAGTCCCCATCTCATCTGCCATAGCTTATTTTCCCCCAGTTGCACTCATCAGATTTTGGGGGGGGTTGCTCTTTAAGCAAGCTTCTACTTAAAACAAAACAGAGCACTGTTTCAAAGAAGCAGAGTAAGAGTTAACAGCTGGGAGGGTGGGAAGAAATCAGTTTTGCTGCTACAGGAATGTAAAGTGGAACCTACCCTGTGAACATCGTACACAATTCATGCTCTACGGTAATAGTGAACAGTCCTAAGGCAGACTTGGGCAGCCTGAAAAGGGTGTTTTCCTTAAAAACATCATAACGTTCATATTAAAATGCAAGGCCAAAACAGTTGGGAATATTTATCATTGTGATTTATCGTATAATTTTTATGTGCTTACAAGAGCCAAACAAATAGCTTTATAAGCAACAGAAATGTAATTTCTTATGCAATCATCATATGATCATAATAAGCCTCATTTCCTTAGAAAACTAGGTTAAAAATATTAAAATAAATATACACAATCCCAGAGAAAGCAGATAAAAATCAAGCTGGGAGCTCACTGTGCTATGTGACAGCATGCTTTCTAATTATTTTCACTGTAGAAGAGGCTGTACAATAAAAAGATCTGAAATCAGAGCAAAAATGTTCCACCCTCAAGCCAAGAAAAACAACAAGGATGCTAGGGAAGGAATGAGAGAAGATGTGCAAATTACTTATAGGATAAACATAGTTAGCTCCTTCCTCTCTCAAGCCAGGGATGAAGGTCAATTTACAAGATTCCTTCCTCCCTTCCTTCCATTTCTACTGTGGACATTTCTAATAGCCATATTTTCTTTCCTCAACCTCCTTTTTGTTTCCTCTGTGCCCATGTAAACTTTGCCTTCTTCCTTAATTTTCCACAGTCCTCCCTTTGTCATTCTCCTGTATTTAATATCTCCACTCAGTCAGTCCTCTTTGTAGCCTCTTGTTACTGAATTCTCATTGCTCTTAATCAAAACCAGCCACCTTCTGTGGAATGTGAAAAAAAAAGGCTCTGCTTTTAGCTTCAGTCTACAGTAGGTGTGCATTATGACACACTAACATACTGGGTTTTAGTGATGATGTCAAGTATGTCTTACTGAGTAGCGCCAAGTGATGCAAAGTGAAAACGTATGGTGCATGTATATAAAAACATAAATTCCAACTTGAGAGATTATACATTTGTACAGTGAAGTAGTGTTGCATTTTTTTAATCAGAAAAACTCACTAGTACATGAGGGGTTTTTATTGGATGGCTTCTATTCATTGAACTTTAAGCAATGCAAGAGAACCATACCTGATCAAGGTCCTTCTTGCATGATTTTGGCCATGCAAATTGGATGCAAGCAGAATTAAATCTTTGAAAATCTACCCCATTTTAATTTTCTCTCAAAAAAGTAGAAGAAACCAAAACCAAACACGTTTAGACATTAATTAAATACAGGAAAAGGAGAGTTTATACCAAAGCCTATGTCCAAAGACTAAATTAAAGCTTACTTTGGCAAATTGTTCACACTGGCCATTTGGGATGGGTGGGGAAATTGTTCAGACAGAAGGAAGAATAGGAAGAACTTGCTTGTCTTGGCTACTTTCTCTCATTTTTCCATTCTTTCTTTCTCTCCTTCCTTCTTCTCCTGTGTGTAACACCCACAGATTTCCTAATGAGATGGTATGCGACCCACCACACACTGCTATGTGGGTGTAACTTAAATGAAAAAGAAATGTAAATTAACAAGTCGTATACATGGATATTTCTATTGTGTGCCACAAAACTGAAAGGTGGTATTAAATAATATTAATATTAAATATAATATTAATACTAAAAAGAAATAATCCTTGGTGAAAATGTTCTCTTCAAAATAGTTTTGGTAGCCAGTTGAACAACTGCCTTCTCCACTCAGCATATAAAAACAGCTGGATGAAATATGCTTATCAGAGTAGGGTAGCTTAGCTTCTGCTTCTGAGGAAAATCCTAACAGAACACGTTGGTATTAGCAGTAGTCTAAATTCTGGTGTAATAATTCTGAACCTAATAGACCTAATAGACCTAATAGATCACAGAATCGTTGGAGTTGGAAGGGACCTCTAAAGATCATCTAGTCCAATTAAAACTGACCTGAAAAGTTGTGAGTTCAAATAAGGGTGAAATACTGAAGTAGAATACTTGAAGTAGTAAATAACTAGCTAATAAGCACCTTAATGTACCTCCTATAGATACACTCTTCCTTAAATACTGCGGAGTTTTTACAGCAGTGAAACTTGACACAAACTTGCATAAGTTTCAGCAAAGGAAAATCCATCCAGTTTGAAGAGCTCAAACGCTTTTCCTAAGCTCCAAATGCAACAATAGCTGCAAGCTCAAACATTTCACCAGCAGCACCTACACTATGTGCATGCAGTTAGCCACACAGCAGGCTTGTGCATTTCTTTGGATACTCCAGAAGAGCATCACAGCCAGACACTGGCCAGCTATCTTGCACTTCATCTGTTTGTGAAAAAACACAGATTCCCATACTCTGCAAATAAAACCTGTGGTCCCAGAGGGGAAGGCAGAACACAGGAGGTTTTGGAATCACATTTGAGTGATGATAACTGCTAAAGACTATTAGACTTGTGGCTCACTTAAAAGGGACGGTCCCTTAGTGGTAGGTCCCAGTTGCTCCAGTGAACACCCACCTATTCTATTATTTCCTTCTCAGGTAAGAACAGACTTGAATGTAACTTGAATAAACTTGATTCTTGGACTTGAACAAAGCATTCCTTCCTTATAAATTACAGCCCTGAGCAAAGCAGGCTGAGAGAAGAGGGAAGAGATGGATTTGGAAATGAAGTTCAACATGAATGTTCATTATCACACACTGTTTTCTTCCTTTATTTCTTTAGTGTTAATTAATGACAGTGAGATTAACTGCAGAAAACTCATGGAACAGTAATTCTGCCTCATCCAAAGCAAATATTCTTTAATGCAAAACTGTCTTAGACGCTACTGATGAACTCCTCAAACACATATCCTTAAGCTTTTTAATTTTCAGGAAATAAGAGGAAGAGTCAAGCAGAAGATCAGTTCACAACCCTGAGACATCATACCAGTGCTTTTACTGAAAAGTTCATGACACAAAAGAAAATATAAGACCCTAAAATCTCACTCAAATTAGTTTTGCATCTGTCTGCCTATATATATAAAAACTAAAATAAATATGTCTGGTGGATTTATCCTACAAAATCATTGTTTTAGAAAACCTACTTTTTACTGAGGTAGGAAACTTAAAAAAATAAACAAGAGAAAATATCAGTCAGTAAAAGGAAACACCAAAAAACCTCAACAAGTCTCAGAAATTCTGATCCCACCCTCTGTAATGTCCCTCTTTCACTGTAAGAAAATTCTATTTGTTTACTCAAAACCAGAAAAGTATGGGAATCTGAAACGTCATGTGTTTTCAAAACCCTAAAAATATTTTAAAAGGATAAAACGTAGTTACAACTTCCAAGGAATAAAAGGCTTTCAAAATATTTTAGTGTCCTGCAGTGCTTTTTGCTTATGTGATGATATGTTCTTGTGGGTGGAAAAAACCCCTCCCATCATGCCATAACTATCTGGCTCCCATATATGCCTAAAATGTTGCAATAACCATACAGTATTTAACCTGTGTTTTCTTTATTAAAAATACTCATCAATATTGATAACAGTATTTAAAGCTGCAACCAACAACTAGAATTCTATAGGAATATACCTTTTCAATACCTGAAAACATTCTGAGAGACAAAGAACTTGTTCAGGGTTAAAATTGTTAATATAATATACATGGAATTCAAATATTTGTATCAGTATACTGATTGCATACTGTATGTTATTACATTCACTGTAGAATTCATATTTTATTTCAGTAGAGATTTATTTCACTATATTTAAGGAAATGTGAGAAACTCTAGCCAAAACAGGGCTTTATTATTGCAGCCCTTCTTTTTTGTGATGTTTATAACATGCTGTGGGCTGGTAATAAAAAAAAAGTCATTATTCCCAAAAATCTATTTAAAAATAAATTGCTTGTGTGGTGTAACACCAAGAGATAAGCCTATCAACTGTAAAATACAACATGATAACCATAATAGCTAGTAGTGAAATAATATTAACCAAAAACTGGCACACCATTTAGCTCCAAAGTTAAACTCACTTTAGAGCACAAGCTCCAATGCCATTTTTATCTAAAGATAATGTTCATGTATTGAAATTGCATCTATTATAATGTCTCACCATATTCACACACACAAACACATTCCAGTTGGGTAAATGCTCTCACCACTGGTCTCTTCTACACAGTAACTACTCCCAGGGTCATTGATGCTACTATCAAACCTGCAGTAACAGCCATGAAATTACAAATGCTGTTTATCACATCACACAACTTTTAACACTGAACAGGTTGTCAGAAGAAGGAGAAGAAAAGGTATTAGTTCTAAATTAAAAACTTCTAAACTAAATGTTCAAGTGGAAAAGAGACTTAAGAAATTAGCAATATTTCCATCAATTTCAGATGATGCAAGATTATACTGTTTACTCTTTTTAATTCTAATAATAAGCTATCATAATAATAATACAAGCATTATGTTTATTTTTCAGTAAGATATAAAATTAAAACCCACTTATTCATTTCTTAACATAACTGAAGTAATCTCAGACCAACACACTCCAGCTATTTCAGGTTTACTTCCTTTGCTGATGGCAAATTTCTCATGGCAAAAATAAAACTCAGCAGTTTCCACTCTACTTAATCTTACCTTATTTCACAATAAGTTAAATAATTTATGTTACCAGTAAGAAATAAAGGACCAGAGGAGGTGTGTTCCATTGATTTCCCTTGACCACGCTGTTTAGGAGCTTCCAAATAGTGTTTGACCCTTGAAGCAACAACTTCTTCTAGCAGAATGCAGACCTCCTGAAAGAGTAACCAGTGGCTTATTTAGATGTAAATTTGCACATGTCCCTACAGAAAATCAATAGAAACTCACCCCTTTCCAAATAAAAAGGAGAAACATGACTTGCAATTAAATACTGAGGTATTGCATAGAGGCAAGGAAGACAAAGCTTAGAAAATGAATGGGAGCAAAGAGGAAGGGAATCAACTTTGCTACAGAACAAGAGAGCAAGTACATTATTAATTTCCCATTTAGCAGATGAAATTATATAACAATATTTAAACTTTCTGAACAGCAAATTAGTTTAATTTCTATACAAAGTAGGAAAAAACTCATGTTAAAAGTGTATCATAACATTAGGTATCTAAGTAAAATATTAGTAAAAAACCTCTCAGGAATTGTCCACGCACTGTTTCCCTGCAAGAATCCTTATAAACCACAATATATATTTTGGTTCAAGTCGGTGTAATTTTGGGGGGAAGACTCAGAGGTAATTAGGTCACAGCAATCTATTCATTTTGATTATTCTGCTCCTAAATATATCTGTTCAGATCTTTCATACTTCCTTTAGAAAAACACAATATAAACCACATACAACTCAAGAACAAGCCCTTTAGCCAGAATAACTACAGAAAAAAAATGTGGAGTAAAAGCAAAAAATTAATCTCTTGAATACCAGAGTTAAGTTTTCAGATTAATACATACATATACTTTTCCCTCAGCATTCTCGTTTTCCTTTGTGCCTAAGTATGTGCTCACAGAAATGATACTTTGTGGCACACAAAAATATCATTTTACCTTTTTACAGTGTTTGGACAACAGACAAAATTATATCAGTACTATATAAACTATCCTGGCTTGAAATTTACTTTTGATTAATCTAGAAAGTATGCAGAGCAACAATTTTTTAATGTTTTGCTCTAAATGAAAGCAATGCACATACATTGGTCAACCACAAACAATATTTTCTGCTTACAGTAAGAAATACATTTTCCTTTCTGCTCAAAGACTACAATTATAAAATACTGAATTTATTCATCTGTTTAACTCATTAAAGTGATCTCATTACACATTCCTTCACAGAACTACACATTCAGGTTAGAAAGAATATGTCTAGAAAGCAGTGGAAACTGTGTGCATTTGGTTCTTTCTGCAACAATAAAGATTAGCATGCACTTCCTTAATTTACATGGAAAATAGTTTAGTCATTATGCTTATGGAAATATTGTTTGAATGGTTCTCCACAAAGAACTCTACAGGCCCATATTTAAGAAAACATCAACAAGAGAAGGCTTCAAGAGAGTTGTCTCTTGGTACTTTCCACCACTACAAAAGAACTTGTAACTGAGACCTCCTATATGCGTATGGAGAGATCACAGCAGTGACATAAATAGAAATAAATCAGTTTAATAAATGTTTCTCTAAGTACAAAGATAAAACTTTGATATTCCAGGGGAAAAGAGACGGGACAGAAAGGGCATGGAAACGTGAAGGGCATCAAGAGAGAAAAGCTCCCAAATGCCTCAATTTTCATCTCACAGCAATCCCAAAATATCTATATACAATCCATGTGACAGCAGTGTGCAAATTGTGGTCTTGACACTGCTCAGCTAGACAGCATGCACTGCAGCTTCTTACACGAGCCTCATGCTCATGGGAACTCATTTCGTTCCCAGGCTGCTCCACTCGACCCATGCTCCAAGCAGGAGCTGGCAGCTGACTGGCCAGCCCTGCTCCCTCCTCCTGCCTGGCACTACATCGACAGGCTCCACAAACAGCAGCTGCTGACTTTCATCCAGGGTAAGTAAGGGATCAGCAGAAATCATGTTTGTGTTACAAGGGGTCTAAGAGGCATTTGCTTTTCCCACAGACAAGCAAAGAAGGCTGCAGAACCATTATCATTGTCCAGAATTTGGAAACAACAAATATGCAGAAAACTGCTCATGATGAATATGTAAAAGTTTTCATAAAAAAAAAAAAAAAAAAAAAAAAGGTAAATTTGCCTATAACACCTTACTGACCTTTTTTTTTCCCCCCACATAAACAAAGATTCTGCATAGGACTTTCAAGAAGCGAATTCTGAAGCTATTAGAATCACACTTCTCAGTTGTTGAAAATATGCAACCTTTGTACTTCACTCAAAATGTGCGGTCAGAGAAATGTAATGAATGCTGCCCTGTCATGCCTCTTTATTAAATCAATCATGATCTAATTTCCTGAAATTCATATCTTTTGTTTTGGCAGTCTTACAAAAATACATTTTGAAAACACTTAAAAGTCAGATAACTGGGGTAGGAAAACTGGTTCTAAATAGAAGGCATAATGAGTATTCATTTAGTCAGAAAAAAAGTCTAAAATATTTCCCCTATTTTCTTCTTTCTCCAATTAGCAAAGCATAAGTTGGTGAACCACATGCTGTTAAATTTTCAGCTTTTACTCCCTCAAGATATTAATTTATTGTTTCTTTTAATTTTATTTAGAAGTATTACTTTGAGACATAGAGGGATGCTCTGCAGTGACAGGTTAATTCTGCCATTATTAGGAAAGCTATCTGCTGAAAATTACCGTAACAGAGACTTGCGGGAAAGTCCACAGGCATTTGAAACATGTCCTGCATTCATTTTCAATAGGGAACTTCTCAAGTTCCCACACAGACTGAAAACTCCCACAAGTAATTCATCACAAGATCGTAGCAGAAATCACACAGGATCAGATGAAAGTTACACTCATAATTTTGCTGGTCACTGATACACTGATTTTCCAAAATTTCATCTGTTGTCAGGATATACAAATGAGATACACTTAAAAATAAAGATTGGGAGTTTCCTTTCATAGGGTAAAACAGTTCTGCTAGATCTTATCATGAATCCTCACTATGTTTTCTTGCACACTCTAAATGCAACATCATTCACACTTCTCAGAACAAGAAAATACAATCAATGGAAATACATTTCATCAAGAAGCTCTGCAAAATGATACCTGTCACAATCTGTCTTACAACACTCAGGATACTTTACAAACATTCGTGAGAAATACGTTTTTAGAATTAAAAGTTAAAGTCAGAAGAATCAAAACAGCATGCACACATGCATGCATGCATACACACACAGATTAAAAACTAAAAGGCAAACTGAAAGCAGTTACTAGTGACCCAAAAAGCACAGGCGGTTGACTTAGGGGTCCCCCAGCAACCGTTGACAGGTAGGTATAACTAACAATATTCTCATAGCACTGAAAAAATTCTGAACAGTTCAAGGCAATCCAACTTTTTCCCTGCAGCCACATGCTTTTGAAGTAGAAATGATATTCGCTGTACCTCTTTCTCATGATCTGAAAACCAGCTGGTGTCTTTACTGGAGCCTTGAGGCAAAATATGAACATTCACCAAAACAGCAAAGTTCCCACACTGGAAAAAAAAAAAAAAAAAAAAAAAAAAAAAGAGAGAGGAAAAAAAAGAAAAATGTTCAACTGGAGTTGCTAGGAAGCACATGTTGAGCAGTCAAGGAGGTAACAATCAGGTAAGAATATGCATCTAATTCAGATATACAGAAGGCAGAACATAAAACTGTGGAAGACTGTATGGAATTACAAATTTGCCATTTTTTGTGGGCAGAATGAGAAACAAAAGCACCACATCTATCTTGGACAACTCGCTGAAAAGTTTAAACAATAACAACAAGCACAAGTACATGGAATTTTCTTCAGCTATATATATGCCACTTTTAAATCTGAGTTCAAGGATATTGTAACCTGGGAAAAATTAGCTATTCCTTCACCAAACTCCCATCATTCTCTTTTCTAAGAATTTAGTACCATATTAGCTACCCAGTTTGCATTCTAAATTTATTAAGTCCTTAAGTCTTAGGAGTCTTTTCCTCTATCCAAGTCTCTTCCTCTCTCCAAAATACTTAACGTGAATAAAAGCAAGTCTGAAGAACTTTTGACAACTACCTAGTATTCACTGACACCTATCATTTAGCCAGTACTACTTACTTAATTTGAATGACCGAATGATAGCAAAGCTAACTTACTAATAAACATTACATGTGGTTGTTAGGATGGTACAGGCAACATCCCAAGACACATCAACTATTTCCAAAATTCCTTTACAGGTTTTAATTGAGGACAGCATGACATATGAGTTTTAATTATTTTCTTTTGGCAGTACATCAGTCATTACAAGGACCTTCTAATAGGTGTGAACAGCACAAACACATCTCCTTAGTTCTGCTGTGCACTAACTCAGCCCTAGCAAGAGAATAGTGCCTCTTTTCATGCACAGAGGCATGGTACCTTACAAGCAACTGCTTTCCCTTCCTTCTGATGTAGCACTGTGCCAAATCTCAAACATCCTTTAAGTAAACAACTTGCAAGGTAAAAGCCAATTTCATCCTTCTATTTTGTCTGCTTGTGCTGCATTTATGATGCCATAAACTCACTCCTTTAGAAGACAGGACATATGTGGTCACGGAATGTCTGATAGGATAGAAAAGACATCCTGATGCCAGACACATCTCAAACGTGTATGTACAACCCAGCATTAGATTGGTCTCATTTCAAAGAATGTTGTAGCACACACTTCCTGTCCTAACTCACACTCTCCACGTGTCCTCTTCAATGCCAAATATCTGTAAACTTCACATCAGGATTCCAATTGCTAACAGAATTCATACTAGAAATAGTACAATACATATTTTTACACTACAGATGTACATCACCCACAGTCTAAGAGGTACCTCTGTATCTTAGGCTTATGGTATAGCAGAACACCACATTTTGAGAATGCCCTTACCTGTAGAATTAGTACAAGAACAACACTTAGCATCAATTTTATTAATCATGATAGTGCATTAGGTAAATTAGAAACATCTGTATTTACAAAACACTTAGATCTGTAAACTATCCACGAATAAAAGTATTTGAATAATTCTTTAAATATCATTAAAATACTAGTCATGACCACTACTGTATTTTAACTAGAATGTAAAACTTTGGCAAACGAGATGGGCATTGTGCAATCATTTTGAGAAACTTCTAAGTTACTTATAGGTATCGGTCACTGAAAGAACAGAATGCTTTGATCTATTTTATCAAAAGGCTTCTCTTTCCTCCAGAGAGCCAAGAATTGCCAGATGGCTACAACAGCAAACCTCTCCAAACTTTAAATTGATGACA
Organism: Chloroceryle amazona; assembly: GCA_027560015.1. Taxonomy (NCBI): domain Eukaryota; kingdom Metazoa; phylum Chordata; class Aves; order Coraciiformes; family Cerylidae; genus Chloroceryle; species Chloroceryle amazona. The sequence continues at coordinate 21,442 of JANHFX010014821.1, read as the reverse complement.
AAATATCTCTCAAAAATCTCTGGTGAATCATTAGTCAGCTCTAGCAAACTTTTGAATTGACTACTGAACTTCAAAGTTAGCAGACGCTGCATATTATAAAGAGAAAGCTAGTAAATTATTTGTAGTTCAGCACTTAAAACAATGAACAAGTATGTGATACATTAAGAAAATTCAAATTATCAAATGTTATATTTTAATTTGTATCATTTTCTATTGACTACAGAAACTTTATATATAGATACAGATGCAAAGATATTTTCTAGAAGAGATGTCTGTAATTATTTTCTTTTGACTAGCAATATTTGCCTCATTTGTCAATCTTGAAACAACTGGAAAAAAAGAAAATAAACTGTACTTCAAACTATATAATGCAACAGTTCAAAATTATCTTTAAAATATTATAAATAGACCAAGCATTTTTAAGACTTCAAGAAAAAAAAAATAGAATTGAATACACCTGTATTTTTACTTTACATGATTCCCCAAGATACGGCTTTATGAATGATATTTACACTAAAGAACCTCAATACAGCTTTGCCTGCTCCAGCAGCAAAGGAAGATTTCTCTGTACAGAATAAATTCCAATACAAGTAACTGTGAGAAACAGAGGGAAGTAGAAGAAAAATGTATACGGTTTATATTAACAGATTTTAGAATACTCTTATAATTGTATAATAATAATTTTATTAAAGGTTTAAGCAAGTTTTATGCAACTCTGAAGAAATGCAATTCCATGAAAACACTAGCTTTTATTTTAGAGGAAATGAAGCATTTCCAGTCATTGTGGCTGCATGAAGCAACTTGTGACTCCTCAATCCTGTAACTAAAAGGCAAACAAAAAAAACCAAATTTTTTGTTTTCAGCTTCAGTCTCAAAATTTGTACTGGAAATGATTTTTAGAGGTGCAGTTGTCAAAGATGAAACCCAAACACCTGATGTAATGGGAAACATTTTTTTCAAGAATCAACGGAAAAAATATTTCACTGAAAAGTCAATGACAGAAACACATGTACCCATTTGATATCCTCTGTAATTCTAGATTTGAAGAACTCTTCATTTTTATAAGCTGTTTTTAATGTTACTTACTCTAACAGTCTAATAACTCTCACTGTGTTATTAAACAAAGGGCATTAAATGACCTCAGAATGTTTTTAGTGTATTGTTGTACAAGTAATGACATTTGATTCAGAACATATTTTCAGGAATTAAAGTGTTTATACAAATACATCAAACACTTCATAGATTCTGCAAATGGAAATGATAAATAGATGTGTTATTGTAAACAGAATGAATACCAATGCAAAGCTGTAAGTCAGTCAAGCAAAGTCAGCTGCTCATTACCTGGTAAGACCATGGCCCAGGATAAGCACGTATCAGATGGTGGGTTATTATCTGAAATCCCCCAATGAGCAGATAATCCCAATGAATAATTTTTATTGCAACATACTTCCTTACAGTCAACGAGCTCCTATATAGGTACTTGCATTTCTTTAAACAGCATCACTTCAAACAGCGTAAAACCAGTCAGTATAAACAAAACAAAAAAAAGGATGCCGGGGATAAGAATGGTGAGTTTGTATTCAGTTACATCATTCCAAATGTGCTGTATCATTAAATCAGACAGGGCTGGAGAGCTCGCCTCCCAAGGCACATATTAGCATTTCCCATTTCTGTGATTATCCTACAGATGTAGGCTGTAGGATCAGAACTAACTGAAGCTTAGTTGAGAAGGAAACATGATGGTTTAGCTGGCTTTTGAAGGTCAGGCAGGAGGTGAGCTGCAACTGTCACCCATGCTTTCACTTTCCAGAAGGATAGCTGCAAACATAGGTGACACCATCAGCAGAACAGTAATAGTTAGCTTAAAGATTGCTGTCTCTGTTTCAGATCAGAATGGTCTTTATAGTACCAAAAGCTTGGGAAGTTTGTTACATTGATTTGTCTATGGGAAGTCAGTAACTTTCCCTATAAATCTTGCTTTGTGTATAATCAATTTTAATTACATAAAATTTTGAATATGTTTCCCAGTTCCACTGGAAGAGAAGCATGCCCTAGGCTGTAACACTTCTCCAATATAATCCTATAGAGGTTGTATCTTTCTAACATTACCTCTTCCCTTAAAGTTGTGGTATTTAGTTAGAGACAATTTTAATCCACTCTCAGATGATGTCAATAGTTCAAAAAAAACAGTCTAAACCCTGATGACCACCTAAGTATGTCATGATGTTGAAAGGGGCTTCTAAAGGCAAAACTGATAGGAAGTATCATCAGTCTCCAAGCGGCAAAAGCATGGATAAGAGATTTTGTGGAAAAAATATCTAAGAAGGTCATGTGAAATAACTTGTCTTATAATAAACAGAAAAAAAAAAATATTATAGTCCATCCTTTCCAAGTTCTTTCTAAAAATCAGTAACTGTTCTACATTCAATTATGCAAACTCAGACATCTACAGCACTAAGTACAATTATGCATCATTCTTTTAAGAAGCAGGTAATGTTACAATATGTGCAGACTTTTCCCATTTTTCCAGAATCTTCAGGGTTTGTTTTTTAGTGGTTGGGGTTTTTTTCCTCCTAGAGGAAAAAGTGTTTAGAAAACAAAGGGTCACCAGTGATTGTTTTTACCGTTAATCAGAAAATCAGCTGAGAAGAGGAACTGATGATTGCAAATAATTTCTCACTAGCTGATTCGGTGAGCAGAGAGAAGGCTCCAGAACAAGCCACAAGCAGGAACCCTCGAGGAATTAGTGATATAAGCCCATTCTTAAGAACAGTCAAGAATTAAGAAGCAAAAGTCAGGGGGTGGGGTGGAAATCCACTTCTGACCTTTTGTCTTTCCTGGATAAAAACTGCTTGGTTCTGGACATTTTGAAAATCTTGTAGCTTGTTATAAATACTGCCTGGCTCCAAGGTGATAAATCATAATACAAAACCATCCTCAATGCTGAGCCATTAACTATATTATTGGGAAACCCACAGCTACTTGTACAATGTGGGACTACAGAGTCTTGAATCACTAAAAGGGGAAAAGACGGAAGATGTGAACAAGTGGAAGAGTAACTAGTAACTCACACCCACAGACCACCCTCTGCTATCTTTCAGAAAACTTCACAGAGTCTGGGCTGCAGTTTCATCCAGCAAACAACCAGGCTTCAGAAATTACAAATGGGTTTCTATTTTGTTTATCAGAGTCATTTAAAAAGTTTTGACAAATAGCGTGTCTTGTTAAAGAAGGGTTATAGCCATCAGCTGACATCACCTAGATCTTTTCAGTCCCTTGTTTTCAAAAGTTTATGGGATTGCTCTGCAACAGTAAAAAGGGAGCAGCAGATCAGCAGTAATGGCGTAAGTCTGCCTTGAAGATCTAACCTCAAAGATAGCTGTACTAAATCATACACAGATTCAGCAGGAATTGGACAATCTAAAATGTATTCAAACTTTCCAAAAAGCAGGGAGGAAATTGCCCCTTTTATAACTTGAACATGAGTTATATCTAACTAATCTTTTGCAAGCAGTTGTCTTGCTTTTTTTAGAAGTATAGTTTATGTATGAAAAATTCCTAAAGGAATTTTCTGGTGGTTTATTGGAAGAAAAGAAGTAGTTATCTGAAAATTCAATCAAGGAGTTATAGGAGCTTTAAAATCACATTCAGAGGTTCTTATGCCAAGCAAAGAGGGGCAAGCAGAGCACAAATCTTTAGACCAAACTTTTGAAAAACATGGTCCAAGAACACAAGAAGAGACTAGGATGCAACGTCAAGGCATTATTTTAAACTCTTAAAAGATGCAGATGAACAGGAGATTAAACATAAGAAAAGATGGGAAAAATAAAATCAGCAAAATGCGTGAATGATTCAACCCTTAAGAAAACAAAGAAATCTAAGTGGTTTCAAATCTGATGGAGATGTGTATGATACTGGAGACTTTCCACTTAAAAGGCTAATATGCTGTTGTTAAGAACATAATAGGGAGAGATCCACCCAAATCCACTAATTAAAATAAATCAATCAAGATAACTCCTTCAAGAGCACCCTAAGTATCTGCTGAGGTAAAAGATCTACGTGTTTTTAGCAACATAGGAATGCTTCAGTGCAAACAGAGCCCTTCAGTTCATCACCCACAGCCAAGCTAAGCAGCAATTACTTAATCTAAACATCTGAACTGGTCTTGGAGAACTGCCCTATCAGGTACAATGTTGAAAAAGAGGCCTAAATTGCACGAGAGAATTAAGCTTAATTTAGGTTGTCAGTCTGTGCTGGTCTGATCCCAATTCCCTAGGAGGTTTTGTAGCCTACATATTGAAAGGAGACATGAAGCTTGAGCTCAAACAATTGCAAAAAGCAAGTTTTTCCTCAGGGCAAAGTATCCAAGTAACAGTGCAATCCCAACATTGTTTTGAAAGGATATATACCATGTCCCTGCCTGTGTCAGAACTGATCCAGAAAAACAGAAATAGCAGCATGGTATTTGTTCAAGATAACAAAAAGATAATTTGAGATTCCAACAAGCTTCTGTTGTAAAATATTACTATAAAACTATAGTATTTTTTGAGTAATAGTGTAAGCGATGAAGAAATACTAATCTCTGCAGCAACCTGCATTCATGGCACTCTGGGCTGTGGAGGATGAGCGGCCGTATTAACTGGCTAGCTGAATATATTCACAATTTATCTAAACGCAATTCATCTTAGTTGTAAATTTTAAGGACACTTTCTAGGGTTTGGACACACCAATGGAGTGCCACAGGATAACACGCTACTGTGTATCACCTGATCTTTGGTAAGTGGGTGCAGGCGAAGAGTAGAGCTACCTTACCTAGCTCTCACCTTAAGCTATCACCAATAAAAGTCTGATATGAAAGTGATTCATGACAAGAATGGCCTTCTCACTGCTGTACTGAACCGTAAGTCAGTTCTGGGATTTAATTTCTTACCTAAGTGGAAAGACAAAGGACTTATTACTCACCCTGTATAAAAAGCCTGCACATTGGAATCATTCCTTTTGTAACAATTGGACACAACAGTAACAGGTCATATTAAATATTGAGAATTTTTAACCCTAACAACAACTAGTGCTTGCTTTGATTTCTGCATTGTAGATCAGAGCAGTAATTAGTTCACCATCAGCTTCCTCAATACCTCCTCATGATAACTAAACTGAATTTTGAATTTAGCTATTTCTAACTATCTCAAGTCTAGTGACTGGTTAAAACAACCAGGGTGAATAGATGTTCTTAACACAAAAAGTCCTGCTAAGAAACAGCCGGAATGACTAACGCTTCCAACAAACCCCAAAATCATGAATTGTAAAGTGACAATATAATTTTTGAAGAAATTACAGTGAGTAAAAAAACGCATGGAGAGCTCTGTCAGACCTTTAAGTTGTTAAATATTTTTCACAGGTTTTCACGTACATCTATATCTTAATATTAAGGAGCCAAACTTTAAAGTATAAACAAAGGATGACTAAGTATGTATTGGCAAGCTACCGATGTATTTGCTAAGCATATAAAAACAAATAAAAAGAATGATATAAGACAACTAAGGAGCTTAGTAATGTACCACCTGATTATATGTGTTTCTGCATATGCTAGACATGACTAGAAAATTAAGTGCAATAATAATGAATGCAAAAAAGACACCACCCTCAGTACCTTTTGACGTAAATTCTGACAGAGAAAATAAATCCAGCCATTGGATAGCATGGAAAACACAAGTTGCAAAGTTCTCATAAGGCAAACAGATAAACCCTAATGTATGTTTGGAAGGGTAACGAGCACGTTACCAAGATGAAGGAAGCAGCAGTTCTCAAGAATATGATGCATCCAGTAACATATTTCTTGAGTTTATTGTAAAACAGCTGCAGGGATGGGCCGACTTCCCTCTCACAAAAACAGAACTGGGAAGTGAGGCCAGGTCCCGTGCAGGAAACAGTTCCAACTTTGCAGTTATTTCACAAAGCCTCTGATTCCTTGTAATACTAAGAGACAGGTCTCATCTGCCCTAGAATTTACTTCCTTCCCTCCTTTCTCATGAAGATGTTCCACTCTCCAGCATGCAGCTACTGGAGCAGGAAGCAAGAGGCAACAGAAAACCAAACTAAACATCTGCAGTCCATGTTTCAATATAAAATATTTGCAGATGTTAAATCTTTATGCCAAAATAATTTAACAAATTAAAGATATATTGATTACACGTGCTCAAACTTTAAGAGAAATATATAAAGCAAAAGTATTTTTTTTCCTTTGCAAAACAGGACTCACAAGCCAAATTTCTTAATACTGTTACATTTGCTTCAGTGGTTGAATGTTACATTTGCCAAGTGCATAAAAGTAGTACTTTTTAACTCTGCATTTTAATTAATTTCTCTCTGAAACAAAGCTAAGCCAGGAAAATTTCAGAACTGCATGAAAGCTGTTTCAGAAATAATGTAAGAAAAAAAAATGATTCACTTCTGAAAAAGACATATTACAAAAGTGACACCCTTTGGACAAAATCCTTCTATTAAGTGGGAGCATATTTAGGCCACATAAAGCAGATGAAAGCTCAACAAAATAATCAGCGTTTTATCTAAGCCTTTCAAGTCAACAAGTGATACTCTGAATCTTATTGCTGAAAAGGCAGAATCAAGTAGATGTAGAATACATCATATTTCAAAATGGAAACACATTAGTAAAAACCTCAATGAATTACCAGTGGAAAGCACGGGAACATATATACTTTTTTTTTTTTTTATAATCTCCATGGTAAATGTTTTCATCTGGCACTGAACAGAGTGTATATAACAGACTTTGCACTTTAAAAAAAAAGGAAAAATGGATACAAAAGGAACAGGAGCAACAACTGATTTATAAAAATATGTAAAATATTAACACAGTTGAACACTGAAGAGTTAGAGACAAGCTAAACCAAGATGTGCAATGTACCACTGATTCCTGGTGGAGGTGGCTGTCACCAGAAAGGTGGCTTAGACTAAAATTTAAACTGCTAAGGATGCCATTTCCATATTTGTCTGTCCCTGTCTGTTCTGCTTCAATGTTACTTCTGTCAGAGGTTACCACTTCCAAAACTGAACCGGTACAACTGTCCCCTAACTAAACCAGATTTGATACAACATCTGTTTTAAAATGCATACCAAAAACTACTGAGTTTGAAAGAAATAAATAGGGAGTGACTATTCCTTCATATATCCTAGCAAACTTAAGAAGTGGTAACCTCTGGAAAAAGAAAACAGCAATAAAAAGCAGGTGGTGGATCTTAAGTCAGATGCAGCTGAAAACGTACACCTGACTCTTCTAACACCAGGCCTTCAGGAGGCACTTAGCAAGACTTCACCTACCTATAAGGAAGGCAGGCATGTACAGCATTAGATCATACGTTTGTTAAGCAGGCATGTCAAGAATTTCTAGTAACAAACAAAAAGCGAATCCTTCTGCAAATATTCATCTTCCTACAACTGAGTTTCTCAGGCTAGGGGCTTAAATACCTACCATTTTTCTTCTAAAGATTTATAAAATGAGTTAAGTCCAATCTCTTCCCCTAGGGGAAAAGAAGATCCAAACTAAGTGCAACTACTTTTAACATGGAAAGCAAACATTGAAGGGACATGGAAACAAAGAAAGAAAGAAAATGTATACTTTACATAAGTACAGCTGCATCTGTAAGTGGTTTTGTCAGTTTCTATAATGCTTTTTCACACTAAGTGCATCGATAAGTATTATACTCATATGTGGTCAGTCAAGTAATAAAAACCCAAGAGAAAACACTCGGCTTTAATATAATATACAGACAGCACGGTTAACACATTGCTTATTTTCATCCATTATGAAGTATAATAGAAACAACATCCTCTGAAGATTTCAGAGACGTCCTGTGTTAAAGCTGAGAGGGGGGAAATGGCAAGGAGGACTGAATTACTCTCAACAAATATTTATCTAGTTCACCTTGATTAAAAAAGCAGTTGCTTCACAAAAAAAAAAAAAAAGAAAAAAAAAAAGAAAAGGACACAATTTTAGTAATGTTCAAAAGGACTATCAGTACCCAGGATTTCAACTGATATTTGGGAATGCATTTTAAAAAAAAGGTAAAGCTTTACATTTCAAAGCCAATTTTTCCAAATTTCCCATGGATTGTGTTACTAATTGGGAATATGCGGGAAATATTTCCCACAATTATGTTAAAAAAGTCAAGTTCCAGTGATAATTAGCAGCAATCCTAACACACGTGGAAAACATTAAAATCACTTAAAATGATAAATAGTGTTGATTTTATGTAACAAAATGTCCACTTGAAATACATAAAAAAATTCTATTGGGTCAATACAAAGTCCTACAATGACACGTATTCTCTGACAGCACCTAGTAGTACAGGAAAAGGTTATAAAAGATAAGCAAATAATTATACTTTCCTCAGGAGATGTATTAGTCATTTGGCAGTGTAAGATTCTGGGGGGTTCTATCCTATCGGCTATACCTGTATTTAGAAGTCATCAGTGATTGTTTTCTCTCAGAATTTGTTAAAAATGGTTTCTAAAAATGCATTAATTTTTCCATCTACAATATCCCGTGGCAAGCAGTCCCACAAACTACTCACACACACATTATGCAGCGTATCTTCTAGTTCATTTCAAATTATAAGGTTGGTTTCATTAAATACCCTTGATTTGAACAGTCATCTCTTACTTATCTCTTCCTGGACACGATTATTCCCCACCCACCTCCAGTTTTCTCTCTTCCAGCCTGAAGAGTGTTAAATCATTCCTTATACTGAAGAAGTTCCACACCTCTTGCTAATTCTTATAGTTCCACAAAGGAGAACTCTAAGCTTACCTATCATCTAAAAGTAGATGTGCCTTTGATTTGTACCAGAGCGCAGTGATGGTATTACTTAGGTTTTCTTCATTCTGTTCTTTCTAATCCCCCAAGTGAACTTTGCTTTTTAAAAGGGCTGCTATGAATTGAGCTGATGTTTTCAGTAAATATCATAAACTTTAAGAAGTCACTCCTGTGTCATTTCATCTCTAAGTTTGAAGCTGTTCTCCCTCACCCCACCACATACATTGCATTTACCTATTCATCTGCCAAGCTAGTGCTTTCTCCCCCAGGAGACTAATTCTGCTTCATGCTGCTCCCAGATTCCCCCATATTGAACCAAAGTGATGAAAAAAAACAACACACCTTCTGTATATAAGATATAATCTTGTGCAAAACAGTACTTTAACATTTTATCATCATTTTCTAGAAAAAAACCCCAACACATATTTGTACATTTATCACATCCCTTTTCCCCTTGGTCTATCGGTAAAACTGCCACAGAAAATTGACATAGGTATCTGAGTGCTGTGATATTTTTCATTAATTTAATTTCATCATTCAAGACTTTTTGCATGCCTGCCAAGGTCACAATTCCTCCCTTAATGCATCTTCTAAACAGGTGAGTGTTACAGTAAAACTGACAGAAGAAAACGGCTCAGTAAAGTAAGGTTTGCTCCCTAATAACCAGCGTCTAACATCTCACCTATCTGAATTAGATCTTCCCTAATTGCAATGTTTCTGTCTATCCAGCAAGATGCTAAAACTGAAAACTAAAACTGAATTACCTAACATGCCTGCAGTACACCTTATTTTCCATAACCTGGATCTACCTCCTTAGCTCTGAAAGGGGGAAAGAAATACAGTTTGCATGCAACAAACATCCCTACCTGCTGCATCACAATTTAATGCCTGTAATCAGTGAAATCAAGAAAACCATCACTGTCAACTGCTACATATCCCACAAGGGGTAAATAATTTTCATCAGGTTTGATTTTGCTCCTCTGGAAAAAAAAAAACAAGGAAATTCTAAGAGTGATACAGTACTTTTCATTAGTAAAAAGTACATTTTTCTTTAAAAAAGTGAATGATCAGTTGCCAGAGCTGTAAAAACTAGACCCAGTTTACATTATGTGCCAACAAAAACAATCTTAACTTGCTAACCCTCTTAATTTATCACCATATTGAGGAGATATAACTCAAATTTGTAATCAACCAAAAAAGTAACTATTGGTGCATCAGCATAAGAGGAGACTTTCTCCCCTGCTCGCTGAAGTACAGTTCTGGTCTATATCACTCTCAGTTCCCAAGCCTCTTTCCACCTCTCCTTATCTCAGTCTTCATTTTCCCACTGTCAAAGCCTGTTTTTTCAGGAAGCAAAGTTATGGTAAAGATGAGGAATATTGTTCAGCACCTCTTTGCCCTTTGGCATTGCTATCAAACACTGGGATTTTATCTGCCACATTAGCAGAGATCTTACAAAAACCACATTCCTTTTTGTATAATGTACATGGTGGTCACTCAAACAATAACCAGTAACAGATGTCTAAAATGAGGAGAACGGACTATTTAAATAGAACTTTATAAATTCTGATGGTACTTTCCCAGATTTGAAACCTTGACACTTAATTTATAACTATCAGTATGGCCATATACTTTCCTTTGTGTGTTTATTTCTACTGCCAACCTTGGTAAGTATACTTTGTCCATCATGCTTTAAGTTTCACTATGACCTTGCAGATAATCTTACCCTCAACTTGCTTTCATTTAATTGCGTAAAGATAGTGGTAAAAAAATGAAAAACTCTTCGCAAAGAATCCAACACCCAAATAAGGAACTATGACAGGGGCTATGAACTTAAATGCTTACATAAAATTACTGGTTGCATTTGGAACCCTGCAATGAACATCTAGGAAAGGTTTTCTTTCAAAGGGAACAAAAGTATGACAGAAATGTAACCTGACAGAGTCTTTTCCAATGAAGTTTTAATGTTACAAATTTGTATTTAGGACTGCTTTCCAGGGATTTATAAAAGGACCGTCACTCAATATGCAGAGAAAATTAAATAACTGCTTTAAATATCCTTACAGTTTAGCATTACAAGAAAGCATTGAGGATTCTAGAATAAAATTCTCCATGAATCTAGATGTAAACCATATCTGCCAATAGTACTTTTACTCATATGGAAACAGTAGAGCTAAAGATCAATTTAGCATAACACAGAAGCAGTTTTTTAAGACTACAGTCTTTATAATACTGCATGATACTGCATTGCTTCATTTTCACAACCCCTTTTAACAAATACAAATTCCTTTATGTATTTCTGGTTACAGCTGCTTAAAAGTATTTTTTTTTTTAAATGTTATTAAAAAAAATTAATTTCTGTCTGAGCTACAGAACCAAAGGACACCAACAATAGTAGTGGCAAAGAAAAAGAATAGATTTTTAAAATACAAGGTCAAATTCTGCCAAAGTAACTCCTCTGCATAGAAGCAGAAAAAGTTTACACTCAGAATCCATTTGTTCTACCTGAGGACAAAATGTATCCTTCAGGATCTTTAGAGTTGCTGATAAGTAAAGGAAAGCAGACCCAGTAGAAGTTTCGCATTCCTGATTAAATTTTTACAACAGTTGAATAAGATGAATAATAACCCCAGAAAACATGCAACTCTAAGATTTTTAAAGCTTTGCAGTCAGCTTCAATAGCATAAATCAACCTGCATTTTGCTCAAGACATTCAGCCATGAACTTCAGGGTCATTTTTAGAGAATACACGTCCCCTTTCTTCTGAAGGCAATGCAACAGTAGTATCCTGTGTCAGGGTTTTACCCTCTGTGGGCAGTAGATAATCACATCTATGAAGCATTCTTCCAATAGACAGATCATATTACAGGTCAGAAAGTTTATTTTCTTCGTGTTACAATATTCACCTGTACCCATGTTATTGGAAACCCACAAAGTTGAAAAAGACAGGTTGACAAGATGGAAAGGCCTCTTTGTATGCAGTAATAACATTTCTGATAGAACTTAAGTAATGCCCACCAGTAATCAGAGTTTTATATTGAAATACAATGGTAGATGTGACTACCAGAATGTGATTTCAATCATTTAATAAAAGCTCCAGCTGTCATACAACTGTAAGTGTGAACATCACAGGAGCAAAACCAAAGGATGAACTCTCTCATGCTACAAACTCACCTACCAAAGACAATGACTGATAAGGCTGTGCCAACTAAGGATCTTAAACAGCATCTTCAAAGTCAGACTGCTGTGGCTGAGTTTTCATTCCCTATGTGTCTGCATCTTTTTAAAGAGCCAATGCAGGAAACAGTACAGTTCATAAATTAAGTAAAAAAAAAATAAATGTTTCCCATGCATTTCAACAAGAAAAAAAATATCAGATTTTTACAGATAGAGAGGGAATTACTCCTTTGAAAGCAACAGCTCATTTTTTAATTACAGAAATTGATAGCACACTAGCCTCACAACTGTCTTTGTTATAAGGAATGAAGAACTAGAGATGACAGCACATGACAGATGACAGTTCCTGGATGTGAAGAATGCAGAGGACCACAAAGACAGGAACAAGTGAATTCACTCTCCATTTTGTAGCATCCACATAAAAGAGAGAGAGAGAGAATGAAGAGAAGGGAGATGAGGAGGAATTCACCATCCATTTTGTACTGTTCACATAAAAGAGAGAGAGAGGCTGGAGAAAAAACAGATAAAAAAGAGAAAAGAGAGAGAAAAGAGAAAATAAAGCAAAAAGGAGAGAGAAAGAGAGGAAGAGAGGAGAGACAAGAAGAAAAGAAAAATGATAAAAGAAAAAAATAAAAAGGAAAAAAAACAACAAAACCTTTGCTTTAACATGTCCAAGACTTGCTCAGCTTCATTTTACTTACATATAGCCATGTATTTGTATCTTTAGATGATTTTAATTTGCTTGAACTTAGTAACAAAGGTCCACTCAGAGCTTTTTAAAGAGATAGAAAGGCAAGCATTTTATATAGAAAACACAGCAAAAATACATGTTATTAATCAACTAATAAGACCTACTGTGTTGCTAAGGGACACGGTTAAATGAAGAGGAAATATTTCCTTACTTATCTGACACCAAGAATGAATTTATGTAAGCTACTGTAATTAACATCAAAGAAAACACTAGAGACCAGGGTGTGTAAACATTTTAGTTCATTAATATTAATTATTTTCACATGATTAAAGTGCTAGATGCTTCAAATCTTGCTGGATTTAAAGTTTTTCAAGATGGCCTTCAACCTTCCTTCATTTGGCTGAATATTACTCTGAAGTAGTTACACTAAAAATTAATAGTCATCCTGACCTTACATCTTATTGAAATTATACAATAACTCATGAATAGCTGAATAATCAAGAAAAGACAAAAAAAGTTATGAATTGATAATAAACCAATTCATTAATAGGAAATCAGTCAAAGCTCTTTCACAGATCAGTATTTTATATTCGTTGCTTAAGAAAACAATGAAAAATAGCAAGCTACAAAAAAACCCTGCAATTTTATCAACAAAGTATTTTTTAAACATTCAGGCAAATAATGAAGTGTTTTAAAAGCCATTAAGAGAAATCCACACTTTTTGAATAAGATGATAGATCTTTCATAACACTGTAGAACACAAAGCCATAATAAAATCAAAATGAAAATCATCTATTCATACAGATTTTCTGTTTTAAAAAGAATTTGATTTGTTTTTTTAAAGCAATGTCTTCCTATACTGAGGATGTGGAGATTATCCAAATTTATTATATCCTCCATTAACTGATTAGCAGTAGGAATTGCTAGGAGATACATGTTCAAGATACATGTCTGACCTTTCTAACAAAGTCTTGAAAAATGGACTGCTGGAATATTCTACCTATATTCCCATTAAGTACACATTTAAAGATTTGCCTATGTAAGAAAACCACACTGATGTAAAGTTAATTTTTCCAGACTTTCACAGATATCATTAATCTCTTTTGAGAAAAAATGCAGACAGTGAAGCATCAATATACTAAAAACCAATCACAGTATACTCCAGAAAGACTGCAATAAAAGGTCAAGCACATCACACGTGCTCCTAGATGTCTGCAGCTAGATTTGTTAAGTTTCTGAATATGACCTTGGTAAGGGGAGGCAGAAAACTGATTAAGGAAAAAATCTAACATATGATGACACGTTGACTTCCACAGGGAAATTAGCAGGATTGGAAGCACCACAGAAGTCTCTGCCAATTGAACCAATACAATTAACCTAGAGTAAAGCATCATCCTTACTTCAGATTAGTACTGGAGAATAAGATGACATTTTGCAACTTGGTTTCACTTCATGGACCTTAGGTCCTCCTTCCATGGTGCTAGAAAACAGATAATTGTGACATCATCCCCCATAAACGACACTTTACAGCATCTGAATATTCGTAATCTCTTCCCAATTTCAAACTGTCTTTCAACCAATTAATCTTGCCACTAAAGTTTTTCCATCAATTTGAATATCATTCACTACTCCTAATCCTCATCCCATTATCAAGACTTCAACAATTCCTGGTTCAGTCCCTCTGCCCCATACTTTGGAAAAACAAATGGCAAGCAGGAGACTATTGCCCTCTTCCAGCTTTCTAATTCAGCTCTGTTTGACACTACCTGCACATCCCTGCTTCAGTAACAATGTCCACCATGAATTTCCTCTTCCTTCCTGCTCCACTGCTCTCATAACACCATTCCTTGCCAAACTGAATCCCTGTACTCCATTCTCTGCCCCATAAAAAATACGGATCTTCAGTGGACTTCAGTTTGTTTGTGGTTTGTTGGTTTAGGGTTTTTTTGTGTGTGTGGTGACATCCCATCCTTTCTCTACTTTCAAATTAGACAGATTCCTTTTTCACCTTTCTGACCTGCAGTCCAGCAAGGGACACTAAGATTACAGAAGACTCCTCTCAGTAGAGCGTTTACTAAGCTATACATTGAATCTAGGGATTGTATGTAAATTGATTTTCACAGGTATGTGTAACTTGGTGGAGAGTTTTCTAAACCAGTGGCAAAGGGTTCACCACAAAACTCAAAAATACTGTCACCTCACAGCCTGTGATTTGTTACCATTCAAAAGACTACAACACATAGATGGTAGGCATGCCCCAAATTTATCAAAATAAGTAAAAAATTAACTTTTAATAACACATGTATTAATATAAACATTAATATATAAACTTTATTTTAACACTATGCAGTATGTATATATATTGAAGAGGCCAAACGTGTTATCAGTTGACATTGAAGGGGAAAAAAAAACCAAACCAAAACCAAACACAAAATGCTTAGGAACAGTTTTGAAGGAGCTCCTTTATTATGACATAACATGCAGCCAGATGATGATCTACTGGTTCTGAAAAAATATTCTGTTCCAACTACTACACCAGAATTATTTACACAAAGTTTGCAATTTAAGTTAAATGTCTAAAATTTTGGAAAACAAAACTACCATCAAAAATGGAGTCCTCAACATAGGAAGGACATGGACCTGATGGACTTGTTCCAGAGGAGGGCCACAAAAAGTACCAGAGGGCTGGAACCCCTCTTCTGTGAAGTCAGGCCGAGAGAGTTGGGGTTGTTCAGCCTGGAGGACAGAAAGCTCTGGGGAGACCTTACAGCAGCTTTCCAGTATCTGAAGAGAGCCTACAAGAAAGCTGGAGAGAGACTCTTTACAAGGGCATGAAATGATAGGATGAGGGGCGATGGTTTTAAAATAGAGAAGGGTAGATTTAGATTGGATGTTAGGAAGAAGTTCTTTATTATGAGGGTAGGGGAGCACTGGAACAGGTTGCTCAGGGATGTGGTGGAGGCCCCATTCCTGGAGACATTCAAATACAGGCTTGATGAGGCTCTGAGAAACCTGCTCTAGTTGCAGATATCCCTAACTCACTGCAGGGGGGTTGGACTAGATGACCTCTAGAGGTCCCTTCCAACCCAAGTCATTCTGTGATTCTATTCTATGAATTTAGTTTTAACTAACAAATAAAGACCATTTTTTACTTCACTTTATAATATATATTTATCATTTTTCCATCAAAGGAAATGAAGCTGGGCCAGACAGCTGAACAGGAATGAGGAAATACATTGATTCTTTGTTCATATGCTGTTTGGGAGAATGGTATGTTTGGGTTTTACTGGGCAAAAGATTCATCCAAATTTTAGTACTTCAAACACATCTGGTCTGAGTGGTATTCAGTAATGGTTACAGAATTTAAGCAGTATTTAAGTCTTAAAATTGAAAAGATAGTGATCTACAGACTGAAAGCTTTTCTAACCTCTTATAGTAATAGTGACACATTTATTAAATACTTTATAAAAATAGAGGTTTGCCTTTTAGGACCTTCATATATTAGTCTATTCTGTCAACTAATTATTCCTAAAACTAAATCTCCCTCCAATAACTTAGCTCATCCTTATTGCAGTTCTGTCTGTATTTTGAGATGTTTAAATTCTTTGGTGTGCATTTCATACTATGCTGTTAAAAAATCTCTAATAAAATACTTGTAGGAAAACAAATAATTCAGATTTGTACAAACATATAAGAAAACATGAGGTAAAATCTTTTAACAAAGTGCCCCGGAGATGACAGAATTAATGGCAACCTTCTCAGGAGCAGTAGCAAATTTGAGTTAGTGATTATACAGCCTCCTTCAAAGTAAACAAAAAAAAAGCCTTACCGATGTTCTCTATATATGTCTAGTAAGTTTTGGGGTTTGTTTGGTTTTTTTTGTTACATATAAAACCTCAAAGATATGCTGAAACTAGATTCATAATTAGAGGGAAAAAAAAAGACACTTTATAAAACCAAATATTTATTATTTGACTAGATAAGATGTCAATAAAAATGTTTCTATTTTCACTCTTATTAGCTCCATACTATAAACAAATGAAGAACACTATCAGAACTTGCAGTCTTCACAGTTCTTTGTGATGAAGATGACAATGCTGAGATAATACTGCACATGACCACCCCACTTGCAGTTCCTAATGGTAATTAGAATGATGAAAAAATGCATTAATTAAAAAAAAAACAAGCAAACAAACAAACACACACACACACAAAAAGAAAACAACAAAAAAAACACCAAAACCCCTAGCTATGTTGAAGCCATGCCACATCTCACAATAACCAAGCACTGAAAGAGATGTACATTATTGTCTCTATAGCTAAATTCATGTCAAATAGTTGTTTCAGAATATTATTTAATGTATTGTACCCACGCCTACTAACATCAAATAGGTTTAAGAACAATATTTATGACATTTATTGCTCCAATGGTCCTTCAAAGAGCCCAAAGCAAGTTGAAAAAAAAAATCCTTTGTTTTACTAAAACCAGAGTGATGATGCAGAATAATTCTTTGATCTATTATCTATTTGAAAGCACTAAGCTAAATGCAGACAGTAATTGTTGACAAATCCCAGTAGTAAACAAACTAGTTTCACATTTTACATATTATCAAGAGGCTACAGAATTAATGGTTACAGCCAAAGAAATGTTGACACAGTTGCGGATTGAGCCTTAACATGCTGATCATGTTAAAATACTGCACAAGAAATATTTTTCCACTTTGTAAAAAGCAAGACTGTTTACATGCATAAGTGGCTAGAGACCTTGTGTCTGTGTGTGGTCTTAGCATTTCAGTATCATAACCACGAACATAAAGAGAAGCAGCATGAAATAACCTATTATACTTACAATGAATGCCAGACTGCCAATATTAGAAGTGCTGAGATTTAATTTTTTTAAAATGAGCATTACAGCATGCTGTATATCTACCCCCCTACCCCCTTTTAGAGAAGTAATTAAAAAATTGAAACAAAGCTTTTAGAAAAGTAAACAGAGGACTCCTATTTCACAGAAGTTCATTTCTCTTTCCTTTACATGGTTTAACAAGGAAAAGAAATTGTAAAAAAACAAACAAAAAAAAATCAAAACAAACAAACAAAAAACAGAACAAGACATCAAAAATAACAAACAAAAGATGTATTAAATTATTTATTACTATTGTAACTATTACATAACAGCTCTGGTACATGAAAGTCTTAAATCTCCAATCTCCTAATTTTTACTAAATTTTTGCTGTAAAAAATTTACAGCTAATTTTTGTTGTAAATTGTTTTTGCTAATTTACTTAGAAATCACTCGAAAGACATCTTCTGCAACTATAGTATCCTTTTTTGTTTTAAATAAAATCCAAAGCCCTATTGCTCTCATGGTTTAGTGAGGAGAGCACTGTGAAACCACTCAGGGAAAAGAAGATGCAAGCTATCTGCAACACAGGGAGATCCAATTAGTGGTGTTACCATGCACACATTCATATCTAAAAACTGGCATAGTACATGCAAATGTCCCATACTCCCATTCCATGTCAAGCAATAAACCACACAATTTTCAAAAGAAAATATGTGGTTATCAATCTTAGTATTTTTCACACTTACTGAGATTTCCTCTCATAGCCAGCAACAAAAAGCAGAGGCGTTTATCTTTCCAGTATCTCTCTGTGAACCCCACTACCTACGGTTGAGATGTCCAAGATGATCTCATCCAAAAAAAAAAAAAAAAAAAAAAAAGACAGATTGAAAGTACAAGGCTGTTATCACAAATGTGGGGGTAAAAGGGTCAGAGACAGATTTCTGGTTCTGTTTGTCCCCCAACCCCCTGAAAGTTCATATACAGGAAGGTGAAGGGGGAAGGAGAAATTGCCTATTAAGTTTTCCATAAGCTTATACCCTATTGATATTTTTAATACGTGCATGGAAAGCAAGGTTCTTCAATGTACTTTCTTCTCCAAAATTATATGATTGAAGTTAGAGGAGAAAAATTCAGACATATACTGGATGAACAGAACTAACACTATGGGACCATTCTAGTTCCATTTGGGACACACATGCCTCATGAGCTTGCGTTTCCATTCCATAAGCATATAAGAAAAATAAACACACCGCTGAAAGTCTTTAAAAGCATATTTCCCAAATTAGAGAAATGATCAAGAAGTTGTTAGAAAGAAGTACGTATGAAGGGTAATTCACTATAAAAACAAACAGTAAATGACCCTTGAAAGGGGTTCTTCTGAGTTTCCTCTAATGCAGCAGGATGGCTCTGTAACTAGACAGAACTGAAACAATCTACCACCGCTTTCCACTTCTCTGCACTAGTTAGTTAAGCTGTACTAGGGAGGAATAAAGCGAGCCGCATTAATGGACCCCCACGCGAACGCTGGCGCAAGGAGCCAGCCCGGCCGCAGGGGCCCGCGGGCAGGAGCGGACAGAGCCGCTGTCCCGGCCGGGCCTGGTGCTGAAGCCTCACCCGGCGCGGGCTCGCCCCGCCGGGGGCATCAGCGTCAGAATCTACGGCCTGAGAGCCGCCGCCTCCATCCCTAACATAACACAACCTTCTGTTTATGGAAAAGCCTTTTCTTTACAAAAGCCTGCTGCTTCCATACCACTGGCCGACCAGACCAAAACTCTTCAGATCAAGCTGTAACAGGAGGAATGTGAGAATTGTATGGCACCATGAGTGGACTCTTCAACATAATAATTAAAAAAAAATAATTAAACTCTTTATTATTAAATAAAATAAAGCTTTACGCTACACATTTCTTCAGAGTGGAATTATTTGTAAATTTCAGCTATTTCTCTAGTTCAGAAACATTAATTGCTTGAAGACAGCTGCAAACAACAAGGAAAGGGCAGAAAATATATTTTGCATAAAGCCAGATTATAGAAGCTTCCCACGGAAGTCACTGAGGGAACCTGATGAATACACAAGTATCCAGTCAAAGATTTTCTTCCTGTTCAGACAGCAGCATAATCATTCCAATCCCATTACCTGGTCATGTGCAGTATGTTCCTTAGAATGTTAATGGTATACATCGTTGCATTTCCATGCTTATAATCTGAAGTTTATCTGCAATTTAAAAAGTCAAACATACATGCCTCCTATTCAACAGCAGTTATACAGGTGAAAGCTTATCCTAAAGTTGCTTCCACCCATAGGACGCCAACCTTCCACACCTTGCTCCCCTCATTCTGTCCAATTTATAAGTCTCTATAAGATGCTGCTATAAACACAAATCAAAAGCAAGGGAGGTGCTTGCTGCTAGAATGAGCTCCTATAGAACAGATCTGCTACAGTCTTTTCACTTTGTGGAAAAGTCTGGAATCTTCACCTTAAATACATGGGAATCTCCATCAAACAGCCCACAACAGATAGGCCCCTTGAAAAAACCCTTGGTGCTTTTCACCACACTAGTAAGATAACAGTATCACATTTAAACTACATTATAATACTTTTGTACTGATCTCTTACTACTTTAACATTTAAACAGGTAGTATTCTAACTTTCTGAAAAGGTCCAAACTATTGCTGAGAAGGGAATGGATCTAAAGCATCTTGAGGATCACTGAACTGATTTGCAGATGGTCAAGTCAGAGAAATGCCACTCGCTGATTGAGTTCTAACCACTAGATCTATGTGGCCACCCAAAGAGAAAAAAAGCAGTATTTCAAAATCATGTACCAATATGATGACAATCATCAGCAGCAGAGAAGATTCTGAGGTAGGCACTATATAAAGTAGATAGTCGTGGCGAACAAGCTTACCTTTACCCACCTAAATATCACTATGCTGCCTATTCTGAAACTACCACTTGCATCAATTTAAAGTCACTTGGTATTTACGGAGGTAAAGCCTGGTGTTAAGCACACAACCACTTCCTACATGGAATGGAAGTACTCAGGATGAGAAGTACACAAGCTGAAGTTATTCCAGGAGCAGCTCTGTATTAGTATTCAGGCATCATTTCAAAACACTTCATGTAGGAGCCTACAGCTACTGAGCGTTAATGGTGATACTGAAGTTCTACACTTTTTTCTTCTTCATAAAAAAAAGCTGAAATGTTGGACAATCTGTTATTCGGAATATCTCCATATAAAGGCAGCACACCAACCTGGCAGAGCATAATAGCATGCGAAGTGAGGCTCTGCTTACACATGACTCTCCAAGGAACATGATGAGCAATGCTACTGGTAATTCTAGAATTATTTTCTCCTTCTAAACTAGTTTTGAATTTGTAGCCCACTGTGTCATGTTTTAATAGTCTATGATCACCAGTGGTATCCATAACACCCTGTTATGGATCCAATGGCGTGGCCAACTTACAAACCCAGTAATTGTATTTTGCCATCTTCATTTCTCTGCTTGCAGTAGGAATGTTGTCTCATAACGGTACATAAATAACAGTTGCCTCACCCTATCACAATGCTGGCTACCAACATCAGAGATTTAAGGGATTTTCTAGGTGCACAACTTGAAGTACTGCGAGATTTCTTGATGCTTGTGAAAGATACTCTAACAAAAAGGCAGGTTCTGATGATATCTGAATATCATTTCACTTCTGAACAATATTCTTAATTGTATTCTTCATGGCTGGATTTTTTCCTGCAAAAATTTGCATCGTAATTCAAACAGGAATTCACAGAAACATACTAAATCCTAACTGTTCCTACATGCTTAATCATAGAATCATAGAATCATAGAATAGATTGGGTTGGAAAAGACCTCCAAGATCATCAAGTCCAACCCCTGATCCA